>CAJNOL010003315.1:0-13721 GCA_905250125.1 Rotaria sordida
GATGAATAATTAGATTTGTTACTCGGTTAATCAATTGTAACATAATCCAGGCTAAAGATAAATAGTAAAATAATATTCTTAAATATGAAGCCAGAAAAAAAAGTATATTTCATTTTTCAATATCAACTCTCACTGCGAACTACTCTTTAATCAAAATGTCTCAAATCGAAAAACTTCTTTCTGTAAAAGGAAAACCAATGATTCATCACGAAGGTTACATCTATACTGTGGAACGTACAACATCGACGAAATTGATCTTTCGTTGTCAGAATCGAGATTGTAAAGGTAAGTTAACATTTACTATCGGTCAATTAAAACAAAAATTATTGATCTATTGAGCTCGATGTCATACCAATTTATCTATGGACGTATTTCTCTCACAACCAACAGCCCACTGTCATGCTCCTCAACCTGATCGTGTGCCTGCTGTTCAATTAAAAAATGAAATTAAAGCTCGTGCCGTAACAACAGATGAATCAACCAGCTCCATTATTCATTCTGCTTTGCGTACGTATCCGTTGAGTGCTGCTGGTGAACTTCCAAAAAATGAAGCACTTATGCTAATGATTCGACGACAGCGTACTGTTGAAACAGTCGATGCCGATGGTTGTTTACCAGAAAAATTAAGAAAGACATATCGCGATGAAGACTTCATCTTGCACGAAGACAAAAATTTAATTATCTTTACAACAAAAACAAATTTATCGATTCTGAAGCAAAATAAACATTGGTTCGCTGATGGAACATTCAAAGTAAGCTATCAATTAAAAGTTTATATCTTTTTTTTTCTAATTTTCTTTGACGTAGGTGTGTCCTGATGATTATTATCAATTATTCACGTTACACGCGATGATGACTAATGCAATTATCCCTCTCGTCTATGGATTATTAATTGGTAAAAGTGCTCAAGATTACAATTCATTCTTCGAAAAAGTATTAGTACAAGATAATTTTCAACCTGAATCAATTATGACTGATTTTGAAACTGGTACAATCAAATCCGTTAGAGAAATGTTGCCAAACGTTTTACATAAAGGTATTTTGTAATATTCTCAAAAAAAAAAGTAATTAAAATGTTTGTTCTAGGATGTTTATTTCATTTTTCGCAAGCGATATGGCGACAAGTTCAACAAAAAGGATTGGTAACAAAATATAGAGACGATGAGTACTTTCGTTTGAATGTAAAAAAATTAATTGCTCTTGCTTTCGTTCCAGTAGATGAAATTACAACTGGCTTTGACTTAATTACCAATCAATTCGATGATGACGCCGATGATTTACTTGATTATTTTGAAAAAACATGGATTGGTGAACCAAAAAGAAGAGGTAATTTTTTTTCTTCATTCTTAAGAAATATGAAATATAATCGACTTTCTTAGGAACTGGTCGAAAGAAGCCTCAATTTGATCACAAGTTATGGAATGTTCATGATCGTGTCCTCGCTGCTGTACCTCGTTCGAACAATTCGGTGGAAGGCTGGCACAATGCATTTGCGAACCGCGTCGCAATGAATCATCCAAATATCGTGAAATTGGCAGAGAAAATTCGTTGTGAACAATCGAAATTCGAAGTGGACATGGCGAAGATTCTCCAAGGTCATGATATTAAGATGAAGAAGGCCTGCTATCGACGATTGGACGAACGAATTACTCGGCTGGTCAATGCATTCGACTCATCTCAACTGGATCAATTCTTAACAAATATGGCAGCCAACATTAATCTTTAGGTAATTTTTTTCTTAAAATTATTTTGTTTTCTTTAGGTTACTTTTTTTTTCTTTTGTTTTTTTCTTTCTTTTTTTTTGCTTTTTTTGTTCTCAATTTGTTCATCATTATGTTATGTATAATACACAAAATAAAGGTGAATTAAATGATCAATTTCACATTTTTGAAAAGAAAATTAATTAAGAGTGATGCGACGAATAGATAGTGACGAGCACAACGAAAGAAATTTCTCTGCGACTGACAGAACGAAAGAATTTTTTTTTCTGCGACGAACAGAACGAAAGAAATTTTTTTTCTGCGACGAACAGAACGCGACAAAATGTTATGCGACGAAGTGACCGTGCGACGAAATGATTGCGACGAAGTGAACGCGACGAAGTGTCGTGCGACGAAATGTACTAGCGCCGGATCCCCCATATGGTGGATGTTCGTTATTTGTTTTTTTTGGTGGAGTTGATCAGAAGTTGTTGTGTACTCAAAAAGTGAGTACACTCTAGAATCGGTCAGTGTGTCCGGCCGTCCGTCCGTCCGTCCGTCCGGCCGTCCGTCCGTTTACACGATAACTTTTGAAAGGAGAGTCAGATCGCGATGAAATTTTCTACACAGTTTAGTCTTAACAATATCTCGGTCGAGTTCGAAGATGAGAAGGATTGGCCGAACCATTGCTGAGTTATTGCAAAAATAGTCATTTTTCCCTATGAGAAGATAGACCCTTCTCTGTTTTCATAAAAAACTTTTCCTATCATAGTCATATAAAACCCCAACTATTATATACCATTCGATAGAGAATTTCACGAGCTACAAAATGGTATATAAAACATAAAGAAACAAGAAAGCTAACTCGCCTATTGCAAAGATAATTAATCGGAATTCGGTTCTGTTTTTGTCCACGCACTATGTGACCCACAATTAGAGCTCTATCTTCCCATCACAGAGATGATAGTTCGAGGTTTTCTAGAATGGAGAACTCAGATCTATGTTCCATTCGCCTCGAAATCCCATTGGTTGAACGGTAACCAATAGAAATCAAGTTATAGGAAAAACGAGTTTCATAGGGTAAATCAAGGTGAAGAGTTCAAATCTGAGCTCTATTCATCTCTAAATCCTATTGGTTGAGCAGTAGCCAATAGAAATCAAGTGTTTACAGAAAGGGTTTGCCAGGACAATTTTGATGTCCACACATTCTAGGGTGACTCATCTGTCTCATTCACTTTTTGAAGTACACATAACTCTCGGATTTCAATCCGAGGTTTCCACATTTTTTTTTTTATATAGTTGGGATGAAATGTTTTGAAGAGCTGATCGCATTTGGTCGTTTTTTATGAAAAGACTTGGGGTTGCTAAGGAAGTTTTCGATGGTAATATATGGAATAATGATGGTAAATTATGCTCGAGCGCTGATTGGTCGAATGTAAGATCGGTCGTGATTGGTCGTCGTGCTAGCTTCACATCGATAAATCCATACCTATAGTTAGCCATTTGAAGTAAAACTCAGTATTTCCTGAAAAATTTGTCGACAAAATGAGTCTAGTTCAAAATTCTAAAACTTTGAAAAGATTCATAAAATGGTCAGAAATCTTCAGATTTATACGAGTTTCACATTATATGGTTCGTCACCATTGAATTTTGTGATTGAGTCAAAAAATATTTCTCATATTATAGAATGCTGCTCTTGCAAACACACTCATACTCTTACTGTACGTTGTTTTTTCCATCCTTTGACTTTCATTTCGCTAAATTTCGTTTAAAGAATACAACATTTGTTCATTTCCATTTTCGCATATAAGAGAGAAATTGAACAATTCAGAAAACCAGAGTGGTAACACTAACATTTGTCTAGACTAATCAATATGAATATACATATACGAAATACATTTGAACACTGCTCCATTAGTAAATGCATGGAAGATTAGATATTGTTGGATAAATATAGTCATAATAAGAGAAATATTCTATAGATATCGATCGTTGCATAAAGGTGAAACCCATTGGATATACTAGTAATGATTTCGACTTAGAGATACAGGAACAGAAATGGAATAATGAAATTAGGCATAGGTATTTCGGATTGGATGTAGTTGTACGAAGTTAAGTTTAGAAATAAGTAGATAGAGATGGGCATCAGAAGTTTATAACTATATAAACTAACTGATAGTACATTAGACGTTATGTGTAGCTTTGACTACGAAATCTATTTTAAAATGAAGAGCAGCTTTGAGAGTAACTTTTTATATAAATTCTAGGTTTCGTGTCGTATGTATTTTTTCATTACAGAATACGGAATATATCCTAAGACGGAAAGAAAATATAACAATCTAATTGCATTATCAAAGTAGTGCAAATACAATTTGTTTACGCAGATCTCAACAATGAACCAGACGGTTCGTTTACAACAAGAATTATTTATGATTCGCATATCTTACGTTAGATACTACAGATCACAAATAGTATATATATATATATACATACATACATGATCTACTAACATAAAAATCTCTTGTTTCATAGTTTACATATTGCAAACCTACTGTAAACGGGTCCGTGTTGATTAAGTCTGGGTTTTTGTGATCAGAATATTTTACTACCAATATTCATTTGATTTAAATTTTCTCAATTTTACATACAGAATAGCAATGATAAAATTATGATACTTACTGTACTTTTTCGTTTATAAATGTTGTTTATCTTTTTCTTTTTGAATATTATTATTCGTAGTCGACAAATTTATTTTCAAATTTTCACGTGTTTTTATATTCACTCGTTTATTTTGTTTTTGCTCGCATACGCAATAAAAAAAAATATTTTATTCATGAGGTAGCTAATGTCATCATTCTTTCATAAGCAATATTTATCATTATAATTTAAAATGAGGGTTATATGCACTGCATATGTATATATCTGTTTGAAACGTGAATGATGGAGAGATTCGTAAATTACAGATAAGAAATGAAATATACCTTGATGATATTATGATCACATTTTTTTTTCTTGTTCTGTCATAAGTATAGCTTTTTTTTTGTCCTTATCGCACTTTTTATGTACTAATGATGTATGATTAAAAAAAGAGGAATATAAAAATATGCTTAAAGACTAATACACATAAGTTTGCTAAGATCAATTATTTTAATGCAAACTAATAGAATTGACAACTAAACTGTCCGTTGTATAAGAGGAATAGAGTCCGTAACATTGTTTTCTAACCGTCTTAGGCATTGATCAATGCTCGGAACGAACGGTACTAGTCTTTTGGGTGTGGGTTTGGGTGTCGGTGTGGGTGTGGATAATATGGCTTGAGAAAAGATTTTGATACTAGATGTAATTATCTTAAAACATTGACCTTATAGTCGAATATTGACTGTATGTCAGATTCAATCAAGAAAAATTAATTATATATCAAGCTTTCAATTTTATGTCTTGCAAAAAAACAATTCAACATCTTTTTATTTTATTGATATGTAAATATGAAGAATTTACAAAACGAGAATTTTCCAATATAATTAATGTATTATTAAAGCCAGATATGAATTTCATTGGAAGTAACTCGTAATCGAAATGGTTGATTAAATGGATAATGATGTAGTTGTCGTCGAATTAAATGTGGAAAACAAGGTGTATCAGAGTATCTCGAATTGGAAAAGATGATACGTAGCGAAACAAGTTTTTGTAATTGATCAACAAGCAGATAAATAAGAGTAACAATACGTTTTGTAGATTTGTTTTTCCTATTCACAATACAAGATGGTTTCCATCGCCATTGATCATATCCATCACAAATAGAAAATGAAAGTTTCTTCAAGTTAAATAATCGATTCGACAATAATGTACAAATTCGTTGAGCATTTTGCAATGTCAATGATATATCGAAGATCTCAAATGATTTTATCTAATTAATAGAAAATATAATCTATCTCAAGAAAATAAAAATATTCTTTTAATTATTTAATAAATTTAAATCGTTTTCTTTCCACATTAAATTTTAGGAAAAGATTTTCTTCAAAGAAAATTTGAACTATTAGTTCAAAAATTTAAAAAAAAATCATTTTATTGAGATTTTTCTCTTAAAATAGAAATAGAAATCATTACTTGTTGATTGATAAGAGTTGTGAGATTATAATTATTTAATATTGGACGAAGTAAAATTCCTCCATCATCAAACAAATCTAGTGTGTGTACATTATAAGCCATTCGTAATATTGATTCTAATGTGGCCCGAGTAAGAACATTACTATGATTGATTGAAATATTTGTTATAGATGACCATGGAACTAATGATGATATAGAACTTCTACAGTTACTGAATTCTCGAACAGAAATGTTCCTTTTATAACCACGTAGAGATAATGTATCAGCGCGTGGAAATAGATTTAATGGATTAATCGGCATTTGACAAGACCTATATAAGAAAAAAAAAGATTTCTATTCATCGTTTATATAAATATATTCTAGATACTTTTCAAGATTTGTAGAGAATATGTATGATGAAAGAATTGTGTTATTATATGGTAAAGTATATATCCTAAAAGAATGATATATAGAATCGACAACTCGATCATCAAGTTCTTGAATGAACACTCTCGGTAACTGTCGATGAATAAATGGAACTTTAAAAAATGAACTGAAAATTATTTTTTCTTCAAAATCATCCAGAACATATAATGATAGATTAAGAATATAAGTTGCCGTTAGTTGGAGACGATCAATACACAATTGTTGAATAATTGTCACCTGATATAATCAATGGATCAGATATTGATGTAAATGCTTCTAATTTTAATGACAAATGACAAAGTTGACCGAAGACAGATGATAAAAGTGCAATAATTCGATGAAAACTTATGCTATTCATACAATTAATACGTAGACGAGATAGATATCGAAGATGATGAGTATCAATACTGGTAGGCAATCTAAATAAAATTCATGTAATTAATAATTTTACCAATGATAGTTGTCAGTTACAAGATTGTATCATGTGTATCATGCTCATCACTATCTCGATCTTTTATACTGAAAGAAAAATTCTCAATGAATGGTATACATAATAGTAAACGCTCGAGAAAATGTGACGTATGTATACCAATAGTTAATGTACGAAGATGATTTGTATTTAATAAATTCGGTAAAGTTATTTGATATTCTAATGAACCATTTTCTATTTGATTAACATTCTTATAAATATGATCAAAAGAAAGTCGACAAATTTTTAGAAGAGGCATTCTTGAAAACACCTATTAATAAATTAAAAGCAATTAGAATTAATATATCGTTATATCAATACGTTTTTATTAATAGAAAAAAAAAGATCAGAATTCCATAGTGAATCGAAGTAGTAGTTCTTTTCTTACCTTAGCTAAATAAACTCCTTCAACTTGAAGAAATTTAAACGAACTAGATGGTGTCACATCAACTAATAAAGTATGTGTCTTATTACGTGATTACGCAATAATTTATCAAATTCATGTGGTTCAATGCCAATCAGATGTAAATGTTGAAGTAATGATATCTGATGATACTGAAGATAAGATGAAACGAGTGACCATCCATCAATAATATCAATTAATGTTAGACGTAATGAGACAACCCGATTACCTATTAATTTTAAGATATTTTCACATTGATCATTAAACATCAATAATGACATTGTTGTATCACCAATATGAATGTTTCATAAATATTCATTTAATATGATTCTCGATAAACGTTTAGTCAATAAAAACAATGATTGAAGAATATCAACTGGAGACAAATAAGCAAAAATTTCATAAAGAATATCGTTAGGTAAAATTTCGAATGAATTAACGCTCATGTTTTTCTTTTATTTCTGTTGTATATTCATACAGTCTTTATATACTGACATACACAATGGTATACTTCCGTCTATTTTGTTTGACGGATCATTTTTTTTCTCATTTCTCTCTTTCTTTCGAAATAGATTAATTTAAACAAAAAAGAAATAAAAAAAAAACTATTGACATCCATATTATTCAATGGATGCTAATATAAAGTAGGTTTTTTTTTGTTTTAGCTATAAATATATTCATTTAAAATAAAACAATTTAATGTTATTGTTTAAACTTAATTTAAACCAATAAAGAATAGATGCTTTTTGAGAATTTTATTCTCTCGAGCTGTAAATCAAGAAAACTCAGAAAAGAGACCATTTTGTTCGAGCTACCGTTTCCTACTGATGTTTAAACTTTATTTGAGTTAGACCATTATTTATCAGTGGAAATTGAAAAAATGTCATTCCTATCAATCAGCTGATCTAATTCGGAAATAACATGAAAAGAAACCATGATAGTATGAATGAGAGTGAAGTTATGAATGCTCTCTTTCTTTTTAATCACACTAAAAACCACATCGATATCCACAATCGGAGTTTCCGATCAGGAGATGGAGAAGGCTGTCCGCTCAAAATGTATAATTGTCTGCAAAAAGTTTTAAATACTGTTTACCAAAAACATTTAATATTTTCTATCAATTTTTTACAGCTGCTGGGTGAATAGGTCTGTGGCAGAATGCTTGGACGAGGGGAGTGGCAAAGATATGGTCTGATGGAAGTTAGAGGGTTGTTGAAGAGATCGATTCATAGTCGGTGTTGTTTCTTGCAAGTAATAAGTAACATAGACAATAAAAATTCTTACCAATCACCGAGTAAAAATAATCAAAACTAATGATAGCGTAGCAGTCTTATTCAATACACTTATGCTTAACAAAATCAGGTATTTATTAAGTACTCGAAGTACTTTTACATTTTATACTTTTGAAAACTTTCTTTCTACATTCTAGCTTCTCATTGATAAATTTCTCGTAGTGATGAAATTCATCATGGTTCAGGTCGATCTGTTTTAATTAGTAGATCGATGAAAGCATTACTTATTCGATTGATGGCGACAAAAAAATTTTGGCTCCAGTAAAACGTAATAATTATTATGGAAAGCGACTTATGTTAGATTCTTCGAACGATTATTCAGCTTGTATGAGATTTTAAGGATCGATTAAATTTATTTCCTTAGAAATTTTTAATCGATCATTCGAACTATTTTATCATTATTTCGTCTTATAGAATGTTCCCTAGTCGAACTTTTTTTAGGAAGCGCATGACATTCTTGAGTTTCTTGAGCCTGAATGTCATGCGCTATGGACACATCTTGAGTCAAGACTTGAGACCATTAGGAAAAACTAAAGCGCTTGATATTCTTGCTCATGCGCTTGAACGTCTGTGCAAGCATATGTTACGTGCTTAAATGTTAAAGAAATATTTTCAGTGTTTTTTTTCAGTTCTACGTTCAAAATGACTGAAGTTTTAATAAAAACTCGCACTAGTAATTTTTTTAGTTCAGCGCATGACTTTTTCAACCATGCGCATGACTCATGCGATCACTCAAATGCTTGTCTTGACCAAGAAAGTCATGCGCTATGGACACATCTTGAGCTCAAGTCTTGTCAAGCGCTTGAATAAAAAAGTTCGACTAGGGTTTCTATTTAGCAGCTAAAAACAGATTTTCGACAAAACAAGTTCAAATCGGATGAAATATTAATCATTTGTTAGCGATCGTTCAATAGAGAGAAGTAAATTGTGCCAAAATTGTTCAGGTCAATATAATGTTTCTAGGATAGATTATTAAAATAATAAATAATTTTCGCTGTCAATCTTTATATATAATAAGATAATCAATATAGATTCATCTAGAAATCGATTTATATAATAAATAACGAATTTTTGACTAAATGCAAGGAGATAGTTAACTATTTAAATTAGCTTTGAAAAAACAACAGTAAAGATTTAATATAAAAGTTTGGTTTTTTTAATTCTACGAATATGAAAACTATTCTTTAAATCTATTTAAATAATATAAAACGTTTGGTTAAATTTGAAAAATTCTTTTTAACAACTTGAATACTCTTCAAAACAAATGATATTTTATTTCTAAATAAAGATTTTTTTTTAATGAAAAACAATAATATATTATTATTATCTTAACTCGACAATAATAACATAAAATAATTTCATTATAAAACTATAGAAAAATTTTTAATAAAAAAAACACTAGCAAAGGGTTAACTCAATTAAATTAAAATAAATACATTGAATAAAATCTTATTTCTATCAATATTAGTCTAATCATTGAAATGATTTATTATATTAATATAAGATTTCATTTATTTATTTAAGAGTTTGATTTATTTCAATAAATATCTTCCGTTCATATAATATATGTTAAATCGATCGAGTTATTTCGATTTCTATTGAAAATAATTCTTTGAATATATTATATCTTTCGAATATAATTTATCAGTGGTTTTTTCCCCTCATTTCAATATTAAAAAACTATTTTATTAAATCGAAATAAACCAAACATAAATAAAGATAATAAATGAGAATTATTTTTTATTTTTAAATAGAATATATCAATTCTATATATTATTTTATTTTTGAATCTCTAATATAAATAAATCTATTAATATTATAATATAACCATATTCAATAGAATTACAATTATAATAACAAAAACAAGACAAACATCTTATTATATAAATCGATTATTTAAAATATTAATTAAAATAAATATATATATATTGAAAAAAAATTTACATAGAATAAGTTGTTATTTTTTTATTTAAATTAAAAAATGAAAATCTCATCCAAGGATACGCTGCAAGACTTGATCGTTTTGATCGATTATCATCAGATAAATAATTCTCATTTATTAATCACTAAATAAAAGAATTCTTTCTATTAAATAATGTCATGGGCACTCTTTTTTATTCAATATAATAATTATATAATGAAACGACGAAAAAGAATAGAGAACCCTTCAATAATCAATTCATTACCAAATATTCGAATATAATATAAACAAATCATTTTCTAATAGAGATATTTTATTTCTAACAGTTAACTATTTATCGAGATAAACTTAGACTTATTTTAAACAATTAACCATTTACATTGAAATAAAACCTTCTATTTTACATCGAATTATCTTTTAGTTTCATTGAGAAATTTATTTTCTATTGAAATATTCTAATAAGATATAATATATGTGAAATCTCGTTTCGGTCTTCAAAGATAAGACAACTGTCAATCTTATTCTATAGTCAACATTTTATCTCGGAAATAAAATAAAATCAGTTTACCGGATAAATTATATAGGATAAAATTCCACAATGATGATGTCTATTTATCGTCTAGAGATATCTAACATCTATTTAAACTACTCGAAACGAATCATCAAATCACCTTGGTCAACATATATAACAATTGAGAATATTTTCAAATTATTCTCTAAAATCTCGATTAGGATAGAACTAATCTTTAGATGTTATGATCAAATCAAATGTTTAGAGATTAATGATAATAGGGAGGATCGAAAAAGTGCTTACCTTATATGGTAACGATACCCGCAGGAAAGAAAATAGTCTTATGTTTTTTCTCTCTTCCATAAAATATATCTTATGTGTTTTTTTTTCATGCTAATAGAGTTCGAATATTGAGGTTAAATTTAATTATAGAAGAGAGAAGAAAAAAATGACGAGAGATAGAATAGATCAATTAGATATTATTTATTTAGATATTAATATTAAATGAAATTTTAAATAAAATCAATATAACGTTAGAAAAAAAACTTGTGTTCGATCTTTGTTACCTAAAACAAGTTCAGCTCTAGTTCAGAACTGATGAACTGTTCAAAACGCTCGCTATCACAAACTGAACTATTTGATCAGTTCTTTTCAATGAACTGAACCTTCTCAAATATTGTAGCTCTATAAGCTGATCATCATGAAAAGTTACACATACCATCCTCAGGATTCCTTACGAGCATCACAGGCTGGATATCTATGACTCCTTAAGTGTCCTACGGGGATACTCATAGATCCACAAGTTCTATTATATAGGGGTATCAATAGTTCCTCAAGTCCTATTAAATAAGGGTACCAATATGTCCTTAAGGACTATCCTATGTATATCCCTGTATAATAGATCTTCAGGGCCTATGGATACACCCATATTATAATATCTAGTCTAACTTTAAGTTCAGTTCATTTGAATGGAGTTTGTGAACGTGAGCCGGTCGACTCCTATTTCTTACTGCTCTCAAGAATGATCTTTTTTTAGACCGTTTGATCAAAATTAATCTGTTGTCAATTATTTTTCAGTTTTTGAAGTACATATAACACTCGGATTTAAATCCAAGATTTCCACATTTATTTAAAAATTCTTTCATTTCTCATAGATATTTCAAAGATGTTTTATGAATAAATAGAAAAATAGAAATTGATCATTGAGAACATAAAACACTATTGTATTGTATATTATTATTATTCGAGTATATTAAATATGATGATCACTATCTTATCTTAAAACACAGAATTTTCTTTAGTTATTGAAATCTTGTTTCAATAAAAAAATGCACAGAAAATTTTTAATGATTTTGGTTTAAACTTGAAGATTAAATAGAAGCATCTGTTATAGAGGTCGATAAATCTCATGATATTATGAAAAATATACTATAAGTATATCAAAACAGAAAAAAAACTGTTATTTTCTAACTTAACCTTCCATTTAACTGAGAAATATGTGTTCTCTGGATAATAACAGAATGAATATGTGAGTCAAAATAATTATTATTTTTCAATGACAGTTAAAGCGAAAATCATTAATTATTGTACATATACAATATCGTAGATGAATTTTGAAGCATAATATTACAATAAAAATTTTACATAAGAAAAACACAAATAGTTGGTGTATCAGTGTGAATGATCCTATCTTCTTCGACACAAACCCTATACATATATATAAGATGAAAATTTTTTTCGCCGACAACGACATGATATTGATGTACGTCAGATGAGAAAAGAAAAGTTAAAAAAATATACACATATGTCACTACATAAAAATTGATCATCAAATCAATTCTGTAGTGTTATGTGTTGAATATATCAATTAATATATACGTGGAACATCAAATCATGCATGTTCAATGATTGATAAAAAATCAATCAAAATTTTAAACATTGAACAATTAATCTCAGGATATATAAAAACATTGATACATCATCATGAACCAGTACACTCGAGTTGTATCATTATAATGCATTACAATATATTTATATACCCGGGTTTATTATTATTATGATATTATTTACAACGATAATGATATATTATATTAAAAATAAGGTAAATTAATTCATTTTATATTTAAAATTACTTTTTTTTTAGATGAGCTACGATATCATATAACATTGAGAGGTAGGACAAAAATTTTTTTACATATTGAGTTGAGTTGAGATAACTTATTTTGAGAAAAAATAAATACTATCAGCTATTATGAGTATGAGTATGAGTACTTTTGAGATGAAGTGCGTTGAGTTGAGTTATGAATGTTATTAGTGTGGGTCAGAGAACTACGTTGTCTGATTCAATAGGTAGAGGAACTTTGCCATAGCGAAGCAGTGTAGTACTAGAGAAGGCCTTTATGTGTCGTTGGTGTCTACCGTTCATACGGCATACCTTCGGCCATTGCCCTACCAGTCCGGCGTGGTCCGCCTGTGGTATCTATGGCATTCACAAGGGATCCCTCTCTTGTCGCGTGCGCGAGTGAGCCAAAACAAGCCGAGAAAAATCCAAACGATTAGCAATGCGAATAAATTTATTGAGCAAGCGAAAAGAAAAAATTACAGTTACATTTTCTTTTTTACATTGTCAATTGAGTTTTTCGCCTTTCTAATATTAGGATGGCTAGGTGCAAGTGATTTTTGGAAGATAACAAGTGCCTTTTCTAAAAATGAAAGTGACTCCGAATATCTACGCATCTTCTCATTTATCGAGCCGAAGTGCCAGTACGACATAGCCAAATTGGGATGATTCGGAGGCAGAGCTTTTTCGAGGATTTTATGTGATTTTTCGTAAAATTCAAGTGCTTTCGAGTAGTTACTCATGTAATTATACACTCCACCGATGTTGTTGTAGGAAGTAGCCAATGAGGGATG
>CAJNOL010003315.1:13731-24043 GCA_905250125.1 Rotaria sordida
CCCATGTTGTTATACACGAGACCGATGCAAGTGTAGGAAGTAGCCAATGAGGGATGATTCGAAGGTAGAGCTTTTTCGTAGATTTTAAGTGCTTTTTCGTAAAATTCAAGTGCTTTCGAGCAGTCACTCATGGTGTTATACACTCCACCGATGTTGTTGTAGGAAGTAGCCAATGAGGGATGATTCGGAGGCAGAGCTTTTTCGTAGATTTTATGTGCTTTTTCGTAAAATTCAAGTGCTTTCGAGTAGTCACCCATGGTGTTATACATGAGACCAATGCAAGTGTAGGAAGTAGCCAAGGAGGGATGATTCGGAGGTAGAGCTTTTTCGTAGATTTTATGTGATTTTTCGTAAAATTCAAGTGCTTTCGAGTAGTCACCCATGGTGTTATACACTCCACCAATGTTGTTGTAGGAAATAGCCAAATCGGGATGATTTGGAGGCAGAGCTTTTTTCGTGATTTCGAAATCTTTTTCGTAAAATTCACGTGCTTTCGAGTAGTCACCCATGTTTTTATATACTTGACCGATGCTGTTGTAGGTATTAGCTAATGAAGGGTGATCTTCTGGAAGAGTTCTTCGATAAATTTTGAGAGACATTTCATAAAATGAAGCTGCTTCTGTATATTGTCCTTGGTCGTCTTTCAACCATCCAAGCATATGATAGATATATGCTTTATCACTGTCGTTAGAAGCCTGTTCAAGTAGTGCCGTATATAATTCTTCGGCCTTGTCGAACTGACCGATTTTGAGCAGCAATCGACCCAATCGATACCATCCAGTGCCCGTGACCTCTTCTCGTATATAGTCGGTTAATTGACAGAGTTGCTGGTCATCATCAGATGTAAGTTTGAGGTCCACTTCATAAAGTGGACTTCTCTTGTCAAGTTTTCGAATTTCACTAATTCGAAAAACGGTGTGCATGGAGAAGAGAATTTCCTTTTCACCCTTGTAATAACTCACTTCCTCGATGGAGGCGAAAGGAGTCGATGAGATTGTGGGATCGATGATCATTTGAAAAAGGATGCCAACCATTTCGGTTGTTCTTAAGGCATCTTTGGCGAAGCGGAGGGAAACATCTTGTTTTGTACTGGTGGATAAAAAATTATTGAAAGATATGAGACCATCTTTGTTTTTCGCAAGTTTTTCTAAGTCACTTGTCGATAATCCTTGGCCCCTATAAACTAGAAAGGACTTTCCATGATATTGGCTGACCTGTTGGCTGTATAATTCTTCAATTTGTCGATGAACATCACACAGGAAAAATCCCATTCGGATGATAATGTCACCGTCGAGTGTTCGTAATGCTCGATTGAGCACTTTGTATGTGAAGCATTGGCGTGTGTACCACCATAACGCCAATGTTGGATGATAATTACGTTGAAATTCATCGATCAATTTCAGTTCTTTGGTATTGTCCTTGTATTGTTCTTGACAATAAGTGACCAAGTCTTTAACGGCTTTTTGGCCATGTTCCATATCAAGGAGTATTTCCTTGAATATTTGAGTGTACATGAAGGAAGGCTCTAGCTGATTGAGGTTTTCGCTAGAATCTCCTCCACTCGGACTAATAATACTAACAGTTACCTGGCTTTGATCACATTGTTTTATAGCCATTGCCAGTTTGTCACAGATGTGCTTGATTGATGTATGCACACCTTTAATTTTGGGCCAATTTTTAACCCATTCTTGGTGACGTTGCTTGTTGCCACAAAAGATGTATATGGCATCTAATTTTGGCATGCCATGAATTTCTGGTACCAGGTGTTGTCCTAATGTACCTGAGGAGATGACGAATGATGTCTCCTCATTGTTTTCCTGGAGTTTCTGGATACATTGTTCGGCCGTGGTGCATGGATTAACTTCATTAACAACACCGCGCAATTGCGCGAGTGTATTCTGGCAATCTTCATTTGCCATGTCAATAACACCATCGACCCAAATGATCAGGTAATTTTCAGCCATTCGTGGTCGTCGTTGTCTACTCATTTTCGATGTTGTTTTAGACGTTTGCTCGACGATTGAATATTGTGAATGATCAATTGTTGTTTGGATAGAGACCACTGTTTTCTATTTATGCATTCGATATTGGATGTTTTTTTTCTAGACTTTTCTATGACGTCAAATATGGGTGCGTATTATTTTTCGTTGATACTCAAAGAGAAACCCAACCTACTTTCAATTGAAAATATGCTTGTCAAAAGCAAACGAAAGAAAAAAAATCCAACAACATCATTTATCTTTTCGTTCTTCTTTCCAACTTTCGTTGGGTTTTTTTTTCTATTGACTTTTATTTACCCTATGAAATGAGGCTGACAATGTAAGATAAGAAGAAATTAAGCATAAATAAATAGAATGATAAGAATAAAATAGCAAGAAGAACGATACAAAGACAATAAGTGAAGATATCATCATCATAAGTCTGTAGGCTAGCGCAATCTTATGTTGAGATGTATGTGCCTAGGTAGATGGGTTTTCGAATGTGAGTATGGATGGATGTGGCTGTGGGTGTATGATGTGGATTGGTGATAGTGGATGCGATTGTGACTGCAATTCCGAGTGGGCGCCGATGTGGGTTAGTACAGCTGTAATTATGAGTAGTAGATGGCTATGTGGGAGTGTGGGTGTGGATGTAGGCGCGGGTATGTGTGGGTATGGGTGTGGGTATGGGTGTGAGTCTTCTCTTCAGTAAGCACGCCCACGTCCATCGATACCCACACCCAAGCTACACCTACACCTATAGTCACACCCTCATGCGTTCATTCTCCTTCAGGTTAAAAACCTTGTCGATCATGTGAAACAGTAGAGTAATGGTTACAGTTGGTGTGAATGATGTTAGGTCTCTTCACGCCCTCATATCAAGATAGATATCGTCTCCTTGTACTTATATTTTGAAAATTTCCAATCCCTTCGAACCAGCCATTAATTTTACTTTTAATCTTATTTCGAAGGATACTCTTGCGCGACTCATTTCATTGTAGCTCTTTGATCATTAGTAAGTCGACTACAGACTAGAATTCGACAAGGTTAACATCAAAATTACTGAAGAAAGAAGTTCTCCAACGGGTGCACGCCGTTTTTGTTGATATTTTGCCCATATGTATGATTTGATGACACTAGGAAAAATCCTAAAAAGATAACGGCGCATAAGCTTTCCTTCTCGAGTAATGATCATTTTACTTGCTTTACCGCCTATGACAAGGGATTCAGTGAAAAATCAGCTTTCGTGTACATGCAGGTCTTATGACCTATATATTAGGGTCAAGGGTGTAGTCAAAACAAATGCTTCTGTCGTGAAATATTGATTTTTCCATAGAAGTCGATTTTCCTGACATGTATGTAGCATGTGAATGTTTTCTTGATAACGCAATATTTCGAGAAAGAGGCGTTTGTTTTGACTGGATCTTTTAGGCTAATATATAGGCCATAAGACTTGCATGTGGACAAAATTTCAGATCGAAATTTCTCAATTTGGTTTTTTGCTGAATCCTTTGTTCTAGGTGGTAAACCAAGTAAAATGATCATAACTTGAGAAGAAAAGCCTATGGGCTGTGATTCTTTTAAGTTTTTTCTAATCTCGTCGAACCCTACATATAGGCAAAATATCAACAGAAACGGCATGGATCAGTTGAGGACTTTTCCTTGAGAGTCTTGTACCATTATGAGCTCTTCGCAAAGATTCGCATAGGTTTGAGAAATTACCTTTTCAAAAGTTTTCTGTGTTGTTCGATCACCAGTCAGTTAAAAAGTCTATAATGAACATATTATGTATCCAAACAGGCTCGATAAAACACTATGAACCCTTGTTTTGTTTTTTTACAATGATACAGTATGTCGTTTGTGTCGCAGGAGTTAATCGCAGAAAGAGAGAAAAAAGTTGGTTGGCGCACATGCTTTTATTCTTCTTCTGTGGAAAGTCGATGACTTTGCACACAACATACTTGAATAGCAGTCTTCACTTGCATAATAGATATTTGATAAGAAAATAAAGAACGGAGCACTTTGTTAGCTGTTATCAGTGGGTTTTATCCAACTTACAAGTAGAACAACACAAAGTCAATACACAGGTGGAGTGACGCTGAAGCAGCAAGCGTTGATGGCTGTTACAATGGGGAGCCAGGCGGACATATGCGAAAATATTCTTTTCTAGAATCTAACGATTTGCGTAGATACATGCATATATGATCTATCATTTCCTAAAGTAGTGGTTCTCAAAGTTTTATAAAGCCCAAGAAAAGAGCTCGCCAAGGCTTGCGCCCCAGAAATCAGCATAAATGAAGAAAATCAAGCTGCTAGGCAACATGAAACAATATTGCACAAGCAAAAAATATCACAAAAAGCTTCCTCATGAGTAGACCTTATGTTTAAAAAAAAGTGATCCAAATCCAATTTAAAATAGAGTAGAAGGCAAAGAATTTCGAGATCCAAAACCTATCTGAAAACATATCGTTCCATATATTGTAAGCGCTACAAAGAGAAAATGTTGAAATGAACGCGTATTTTTACCAGACGTACTTACATATGTAAACTACTTATGAAACGTTTCCTAAGCTATTTTACAGTAGGAAATCCGATTTTTGGCACTGATATTACTCTTTGAAGAAAAACTGATGATATTCGGAATGAACGCATTACACTACTTCGGGTGATATGTGGCTTAACATATTTCTCAAAACAAACTTTTTCCGGAAAATTATGGCTGAGGTACTCCGCAGCCGGATTTTTTCGTAAATTTTTTTTTCTTAAAAGCTTTCTGTTTTCTTAAAGATGATTCTCTGCATGATGTATGGTTATTTCTAAGCAAATGAAAGCCATTTCTGAACAAAAAAGTCATATGTTCGTCTGCTTATTCGAAAACTCCCCACTGTGCTGCAGGTACTCAAAGATGATTATATAGGAGTATTCACAAATCCTAAAGCCCTATCCTGCAGCGATAACCGTAAGTAGGTGTATCATAGATTCAGCTTTGTTCGCATGAGCCGGGTATGTTGCACACCTAATGATCAATTGGTCTTTAACTACACAAGAGCTCAAAGTTTACCCAAATTTTCAAACATTTTCTCCGCTGCATATACTACTTTAGTATCGAAGATACTCTATCACGCAACTCAATTACCTTCAGCTAACAAAAAAGCTTACTCTTACTTGCTAAAGCAAAATTCAAGTACACATTTCTTACACTACTCATGTACCTAATATTTCCTAACGCATTCAAGGTCAGCTAATATATGGCGTATAAGTGAGATTCTTATCAATTCTTTAGACAACGCCTAAAAGACCATGACAACTTAGGATGACCCCAATGTACTTTCTCTAATTAGTTGGGTGCTAATTAATTAACTAACTTACAATCACATAATGCGCTCATAGCCTATGGCTGCAATTGATGAAATCCTACTATGTGCTGTTAAGTATAAAAATGGACTGGCGTGAAGTGAGCTCGAAATTTGAATTTACGCACTGTGAGGCTCACTTGGTCGATCACATTTATATATATAGGTGTATCATTAGAAATATGGCTCTGACATTCTACTCAATGTCGTTATGCTTATTGAATGAACTTATAGATTAAATCGTGAATGAAAAATGATTAACATAAAGAAACAATGAAAACACGTTATAATCAGCATAAAAAATACGTCGTGATAAACTTTGTTGAAAAAAGTTGATTGAGCCAGTCATGATTTTTCTTAGATATTTTCACAGAGAAGATGGAGTTTTTTACGGACTATCTTCTGATATCATAAAATTCCTGAGGGACCTCGTTTTTTAATTCAAAGATCAAAATACTTTAAAAAAAAACGCAAAAAATCATCGTATTAACCCTTTTTTCCTATAAAGTGCTCTTCCTTTTGACAAAAGTCAATACTATATTAATCCGTGGAATAATGCTATAATTTTACAATATATTAAAAAGTATCAAAAAAAATGATCATTTTGCATTATAACTCTATAAGGCCTGGTACCATGATATAACCCTGATTCATAGTTTTGATTACAGAAATAAAATATACAATCAAAAAAAAATGAATCAATGAATGAATTTCCATATGAGGAAGAATACGGAACCATGGAAACATGTTCAGAGCAAAAGAATAAAGTGAGGAGGAACTATAAGTATGAGGTCAGAATATAGATTGTAACTTGGACAACGCATAATATGATTCCAATTGTTCATTTGTTTCAGTCATAATCGACTTTCGTTCAATTGGTAATATCAATTATTTATAATCATACATATAATTATGTAAAAATACGATTTGGATCTTGGTACATTGTAAATGATTTTGATTCAATCCACATTTTCCATACACTTTTCCACAAGCCAAAGAAAGTTCTCATACATGATGACTAAAAGCCCATAAAACATGCTTGTGGTAAGAAATGTATCTTGATGTTGTTGTTTCCATCTGGCGCAAAACGATGAATTGTACATTACATAATCTAGAAGAACGTCGAAATTCTTCTAAAAATGTTGTCACATCTTGATAAACAATTGTATTCGAATCTATCCAGTAGATTTCATCAAAACCATGATCAAGGAATTTAAGAATGTCTAATTTATATTGTGTAGGATTTCAGTCTTTGAAATGAGATGTCTGAGATATATGTTTACATAAAATACGATGATGATACTTTTTGGCAAAACAAGACATAACTTCATCTCGGGTATCAACGTCTTTGACCAGTAGACCAACCATCACATGTGGAGTCGTTCTTAGAAATGAACTAATTGCATTTATTGTCATCTTTGTGTATTGTGCGTTTCTATGGACACAATAGCACACAATTGATGAAAGAAGAGAAAATTTATTTATTCTATGCTTATAATATCCTAGTATTGTAATAGATTGTGATAAATCAAGAGAAGTTTCTATATTTACATGCAGCCATCGATGTAAAGCCATATTGGCTATGGTTTTGTTGGGAATTCGAAGTTTCGAATGGGAAAGGATACCTTGAATGGTGTTATAATCTAAATTCAAGAATTCATCTTGATGGCAAAGGTATCTAAAATTTTTTCTACTTGTCTTTCGACTGGAGTTTTCAAATTGTCTTTGTCAAAGAGTGTTTTAAAGTAGTCAGAATGAACTGATAAAATAGCTCTATGGGCTTTTTAGTGTTGCGCATCATTGACAACAAGTTCAGTATCCCAGAGAGTAAGGGATTTTTGAATAATAATATGCCATTATTACAATAATTAATGTTTTTATTTGCGTCGTCACTTTCTTTTATTGAATATAGACCTCTTTCTTTCAATATTGTCTCACTTTGTTTCGTATGTTTCTCTCAGTATTCAATGCCCACGGTAGTCTATTGTTTACTTTATATGTGTTCGTAATCACCAGGCAAAACTGAAAGAATATGCGAATACACACATTTCGCTTGCCGAGAAGACAATGAGTTTTTGTAAGCATATAATAGTCTTGACAGGATACGTGCATCGATTCCATAATTCAGTCATTTTTTTTTCGAAGTTTCTTTTCTGGAAGAGAATGTGAAAGTATAAATGAATATATAGTAATGATAAAAGTATGAAGTAGATTATGAGAAAGTGGTCGCAAAATTGCTTTACTCATATCTATAGACGACCATTTTTATCACCAAAATATAGGTAACCAAATACATTCTATAGCAGCAACGGTAAAAATGATAAAAATTATATCAGCACAAATTTTAGATGTATATCACTTATCATGAACGTGCAACTATTTCTCAGAAATTCAACTACTATCCTGAGTGTAAGTGAAAGGAAAACCCACATCTCCACGCACATCCTTTGATTTCATAATGTAAATGAAAATTAGAAGTTATTTTTCAATAGAAGAAAATTATTTTGTAGTTTTGCTCCTGATAAGAAATGAATTCTATCTAAGCTTAGTTTTGGGTGTGGATGTGGACGTGAAGGAAAAGATCAATATTCACGCTCACACCCATACCCACACCCTTCTTTTTCTAATTTAATTTTACTTATTTCATCGATAACTTTTTATGTATTGTATATGGTATTGTCAAATGTTTCTCCCAATTGTTTTATGTATGAAAATGCTAATTCAGATAATAATGAAGTAACAGTATTTCATGCACAGGTTACAATTCTCATCGGATGATTTTGTTTATGTAGTTTAGATTGATCTCTTATTATTAGGATGTTATCAATTGACATTAATTCATATTTTAAACTTTGTTTTATTCAATTGAACTTTAGTAATCTATTTACCAATTCAGGAATTTTCTTTTTTGTGTTATGTGTTAGGTCTTGTGCTTCTTCATGCAATGACTTGTCGTTTAATTTTTCTTCGATTTTATTAACATAGTCGATTCTATCCACCACTATCACCTTTCCACTTTTGTTTGCTTGTACCATATTTCTGAAACTACGGCTCGTTTTTATTATAATTGGTGTTATTTTTAATGAACTTTTCGTATTGGGTATCTTTCACTCCACTTGCAAGTACTTCTAATTAAGTTTTTGTTAATTTTATTTTAGAATTATTTATAACGTTCGTTGTATCAATATTTATTCTCGTCTCATTATTTCCTGTTGATTTATTTCTTTGTTATATAAATTTATCTAATTTTTTTTCATATTTTTCTTTCGTAAGCTTTTTCTTGTTCTTGTCGTTTTTGTTAATTCACCTCAAGTCTGTTTCATATTGACGTTGAGGTTCTGTATTTTTTATATATCATTTCAATATGTTCTCTTGAGTTGCAATTGCTATAATAATAATTTCTTTTGGTTTGTGCTGGCATTTCAAAGTGTTGTTTCTTATTTTCATCATCGGTGTGTTTAATAAATGTTTATTTTGGCAAATATTTGTAACGTTGTTCAAGTGCATTCCACATGGAATGGCTTTATGTTGTTTACATTTCTTTAGGAACCGCATTTATTGTTGGATTTTCGTTGATCGTTGGGATAGGTTTTCCAAGTTCCAAGCGATGGCGTATATTCTCCCCACAGACGTTTTGGAAACCATTTCTAGTTTTTCGGAAGGTCATATTGAGTGTTTTTTAAGTGTTTATTTTTTGAGCTCTTAATGTTGATATTATTTATTTTTTTCTTCATTAAGTTTCGGCCACGAGGTTACCATTGTCAGACTAAATATGTTTGTTTACAAATATTTGTGCGCACACAGATACACATGTTTTTCTTTGCCTTTCTCTCTCTTTTTGTATTGTTTTTAAATATATGAAAAGAGAGCGAAAGGCAAAGAAAAATATGGATATCTGTGTGCGTGCAAATGTTTGTAAACAAATATATTTAGTCTGACAATGGTAACCTCGTGATTGAAACTTAACGAAGAAATAAATAAATAATATCAATATTGAGGAAGAGCTCAAAAAATGAACACTTAAAAAAATTCAATATGACCTTCCGAAAAACCGAAAATTAGTTGTAAATCATATAGATTATGCATTTTATTTGTGATTTTCAGAATGTTTGAACAAATACGAAGTGATATTCCTTTGATGAGATTTGTAACCAAAGTAGAAATTTGTTCTGGTTTATTGGACTCAAAAACACCTACACTATCTGCCACATCCTCACATTCTTCAAACTTTGATGGAATAGGATCATAATGCAGCACATCAAATGAAAGAAAAAATCGTTATTTTTTTTATTGTGTATTTCATAGATGTAGTTGTAAGAGCTATTAACGTGAACAACGAACAATCGAAACTTTTAATTTCTTTTTCTTGCAAAATGATATGAAGTGCAGTGTTTTTGTTGAACTCTGTAGGATGAACTTTCACAAAACATGTTAAATTTTGAAGATGATTGAAGAAAATTTTAGCAAGTCAATTTTATTATAGTGGTTAGTTGTTTTGAGTGAAAAGCTTGCTTGAATCTGGAATTAAAATTTTTGTTTTTGATGATATCTATCTAGTGTTCAATTTATATGATGGTTGAAAGAAGTCCGCGCTCGAATTTCAGACAATAGAACAAGAGTATGTTCGTCTATTAAAGCGTTGCTTGCAACATGGAAAGATTCATTATTCTGTAAATGAAGTGAACATCAACGTAGCATATAAAGGTTCCTGACGAGGCTCTTATCTTGAAAAGATTGAACTTATTCGTAGCAATTCAAAGCTCTTCTACTATCGAAATTTTAAAAGAAGGCACCTGGAAAAAAAGCTTATAACTTTCGAACGAAAAGTCATAGCAACCTGCGGTTTTCAGCAATCGATTGAAGATTATAGGGGGCACATTTTTATATAAAAATCAAGATTTAAATAATCGGTGATTGTGGAATCACTGAAAGAGTAGGCTCGTTATTTGGTGAAATCTCAGCAGAACAAGCTGAAAATTT
>CAJNOL010003316.1:3406-24037 GCA_905250125.1 Rotaria sordida
TTTCCTTATGTATTTTATATAAAGTGCATTAATTTCCTTATGTATTTTATATAAAGTGCATTAATGAATATAGAATTTTAGATCTATTTGATGATTCATCTATAAAAAATGTCATTATTTTATTCATATATGATGGAAAGATTTTCGAGTTATGTCTTATAGGAAAAAAGTCCGAATATCATAAAGGTTATTTTGTCGAATTTAAGATTGATTGTCAACATTGTTTAAATAATGGTTAGTCTTAATGAAAAAAAATCTAAAATTCAATATGTTGTACAAAACAAAACTGAATGGGTTGATGGTAACGTTTACTTTTTTTTTATTAATTTTTTTTTTCGAATATTATTTTATTAATTAATTTAAGTTAATTTATGAAAAATAAATATGATTTTTATCAATGATGAAATAAAGGAGCTTTTTAATTTAGAATAGATAAAGAGATGACTATTTACCTAAAAATATAGTTATTAGAATAACCGTCTTCTCACCTTCTATTTATCATTGAAATTTCTACAAATTTTCATAGTTAAATCTTATATAAAAAAAGAATTTTTTTTTCGTGTTTTTTTAAACATGTAGTTTTCATGATTAAACAAAATTGACTTCTCTTTTATTAGATGAAAATTTTCATTTAAATTATCGAATAAATCAACAATTTAAATATTATTTATTTAAAATGATTTTTTCAAAAAATAAATTATATATTTTTATGGTTATATTCTAAGAATGAAAACAAAATGTTAACTTTTAGAAATAAAATCGACTTTTATCGAAATGAATCGTTTTCAACATAATAGAATAGATTTCAAATATTCTATTATACTTTATTTATTCTTGTTAATCTTTGTCGATCTTCGAAATAATAAAATCATATTTTAATATTTTTATTTATATTAATTATTTATCTTGTTCGATATTGAACATAACAATTTCTTCTTTAGAATAAAATTCTACTCAAATTGACTTCATTTATAATGAAAACAAATTAGTTTTTTTCCAATAAATAAAAATCTCTTGTTTACTCTATTGATAAATAATGATCTGATCATAAATGAATATATATTCTATTATCATCATTTTAAAAATCTTATTTAAATAGAAGAGATTTTTTTTAACTATATTAGAGAAAAAGAAAACATTGACGAGCGATTTTTGTTATATAATTGTAAATTTCTAATAAAAAAAAAATTTAGATGAAAATAAATTTGGTAGAAGAATGCTTGAAAAAATGGGTTGGAAATCTGGATGTGGATTAGGAAAAAATGAAGATGGAAGAAAAGAACATATTGATTTAAAATATAAAAGCAATTTAAAAGGAGTTGGTTTTATAAATGGTATATATGATTCAACATGGATCGAACATTCACGTTCATTTGATTCACTTCTTAAACAACTTAAACAATCTCATCCATCATCGGATTTATCTTCATCATCATCTTGTATTAATGATTTTAATCAAACTGTTCAACAAACTAAAACAAGATTTACGTTTGTTTCATTAAACTTATCTTATTTTAATTATTTATGTCAATTATTTGTTTAGTTATAAAAAACAATCAAGTGGAAAAGATTTAAGTTCAAGATCAAATAATGAACTCGATTGTATATTTGGTTGGAATAAAGATAATCAAATAAATCCTGACCAAACAAAACAAGATTCAGATGAAGAAAAGGTTTCTTTTTTTTATTATTATTAATTGAATTTATTTTTTTTTTTTTTTTGTTTAAGAAAAGTGAAACAATATCAGATAATCTTTATAAAACAAGTAAACAATCAATACACGACTATTTTAAAGAAAAATCAAAAAAAAAAGTTCTTATTCAATCGGGAGAATGTCAATCTTCAAATGATCATCAAATTAATTCAGGTTAATTAGTTCATTAAAAAACTAATATAATATTATTTTTTGTTATTTTGTGAACAAATGAACTTTTTCATGAAAACAATTTAATCAAATTAAAAAAAAAACAAATTGATTTTATCTGAGAATAATTTTCATAATATATAAATGTGACTACTAGATTTCAATTGATTTAAAATAAGTCTCGTCAAATATCTATTTCTATAGAAATTGTTCGAAAGGTTAATAATAGTTCTCAATAGATTTAATCGATAAAAATCGATTTATCTATAATATTGTCTTTAATCATAGAAACTGATTGAGAAAGATAAAGTCTATTATTAGGATTTCTATAAATAATTCTATCGAGATCATATTAGAAATAAGAATTTTATTTTTCGTTAAATACATATATGATTCTCGTTTAAATCAGTGGCGGATTTCGGCTACGCTGGAAACGATTGTTCCTACTCGAAAGAAAAGACTTTCGGTTTTCCTCAAGGAAAAAGACTTAAAAATAAGGTGTTACTAGCTCTAATCAACTTGAAAAGATGTTTTTTGATGATGATGATCGTCTCCTATGATAAAAATCGTCAATTCGTAATTAGTTAAAACGTTTTCAATCTGGTGAAATCTAAAGAAGAAATAATTAAATGTGCATGATCGAAATTTTGATAATAAATTCTTTTATAATTTAATCGATAATAATTCTTGATATATGAGAGATATTTAAGATGAATATATCCTTTAATATCATTTTTATTTTTAGTCGATAAAAGTTCATCTTATCAACAAATTCCATTGAATAAATCAGTTAAACAATTAATTGATAAACAAGTTGAATTAACATCTGATACAATTTCAATAAATAAAAGAAAGCATAATAGAGGTTTCCGTTTTTTTTCTATTAAATATATTTATTTCTAATAAATAAATTTGTTTTTATTTGAAGAATCGACCAACGATATTGATCAATCAGAAAAAATAAATAAAAAGATAAAATCTAATATATCAAGTAATATAAATAGATTTATTATTTATTAAAATAATTCTTTTCTTTGCTTTTTTTTTCATTAAAATAGATATTGAAAATCCGTATATAGGTTCAAATTTATCCGAATTCGAAGGATATCAAGGTTGGAATATTGATTCGACTTTAGAAAATATAATTAAAAAAAAAGATAAACAAAAAAAACGTCATAAATAATATATCGTTTTTAATTTATTGTTATTTGATTAACAAAAAAAAAAAAATGAAAGGAAGATTTTGTTATTTCAGATAGAAATTGTTCAAAGGAAAAATGTTTTATCGAAATCATCTTATTAAATTTTCATATCGATGTTTTTCAAGTGAATCTCGAATAAATTCATTTATTAAATCAAAATTAATGTCAGCTGAAGATGTTGCAGAAAAATTCCCTGAAAAAGTAACTATTGGAGCATCTGGTTTCACACCAGCTGGTTATCCTAAAGTAATACCCGGTGCTTTTGCTCAAAGAATTAAAAATTCGAAAAATCCTGAAAATTTTTCAATTAATTTATATACAGGTGCATCAACTGGTGATGAACTTGATGGAGTTTTAGCACGTAGTGGAAGATTAAAATTAAAAATTCCTTATCAATCACATAAAGATCTAAGAAAATTAATTAATCAAGGAAAAGTTAATTTTATTGATATGCATTTAAGTCATGTTAGTAAATATATAAGAGAAGGAATATTTCCACCAATTGATGTTGCTATTGTTGAAGCTTGTGATGTTACATCAGATGGAAGAATTTATTTAACTAATTCAAGTGGAATGAGTGGAACTTATTTACCTTTAGCTAAAGATATTTATATTGAATTAAATGAAGCACATCCGTTAGATATGAAAGGTCTTCATGATATTTATTTACCTGAAATTCATACTGGAAGACCAATTAATATTGATTATGTTGATGATAGAATTGGTAAATAATATTTCATTTATTATTTTATATTTAAATTAATCATATATTCATTTGAATTTCTCGATTTATATATCGATTTAGGGTATGTTTAATAGAGATTTCACCATAGATATCAATTATCACAAATAAACTAACTCATTAATTAGTAATATATTCAATTCAACCAAACTTATATTTGTTAGTTACTAAAAAACATTGAAAATAAACTTTCGAAACTGTTAAACGAGTTAAGAAGATTATGAAGTATTGAATAAATAGATTTTATGTTTATCAATGGATATCAATGATGACGAAACTCGTCAAATAACTTGATTAACTTCAATTTTGACTTCGTGTTAATCTATTTATCAATATGATTCATATTGAGAAATCGATATCAACCTTTATTGAATTTTTCAATGATTTTTCTTAGTATGTCGAGATATTCTCTAGACAAGTATTAAATCCTTTCTATCCTCTTACTTCTATTCGTTGGTTTGTTATATATATATATTGATAAATATTCTATTTTTATTATTAATTTATCAAGATATGATCAACAAACAAAAAACAAATATGAAATAACAATTTATGTCAATATAATAATAATTCAACTCTTTTATGAGTTAACATTTTAAAATAAAGGTTGAAGTTTAACTTTTAAAAAAAAGGTTTTACTCAGAATATATTGTCTAATGATCGATGATAGACTAGATAAAAACTGAATTGAATATAAAGTATCTTTATGAAAAGATATTTGATAGTTATGAGATTGAATATCGAAAGATGAAAGGATTGTTAGGATCCTCACATTGAGAATGATCGTCGTGTCAATTACTTCAAACGATTATCTTTCGAGAAAAAAAACAACAAAATATGACTTGAAGAGATTTGTTTTATTAACTGTCAATCTTTTAGGATATATTTAAGAATAATATATTCATTCTATAGGTCAACTTTTTTTATTGAAATTGTTAAGTATTTTAAAAAAAAAATAAATTTGTGTTAAAGGTACACCATATGTTCGTGTTAATCCTGAAAAAATAAAAGGAATTGTTTTAACAAATAAATATGATTCATCTCCAGGTAATTAAATCAATAAATTAATTTATTATTTAAATAATTATTTAAACAAACTAAGGTTTTAAAAAACCTGATGATGCAAGTTTTAAAATAGCAAATCATCTTCTGGATTTTATTCTTGATGAAGTTGAACATGGAAGTAAGTTTATTGAGAATATTTTTTTTCTTTCTATTTATAATAAATAAATAAAATTAAAAGGAATTCCAAAAACATTACTTCCATTTCAATCGGGTGTTGGAAATGTTGCCAATGCTGTTTTAGCTTGTATAGGTAAATGAATATATTTGTTTATTTAAATCTCATTTAATTTGTTAATTAGCTCAAGATAATCGTTTTAAATCTATTGAAATGTATACAGAAGTAATTCAAGATTCAATATTTGATTTAATTGATAGTGATAAACTTCGTTTTGCATCAACAACAGCATTAACTTTTTCATCAGAAGGACAAAAAAGATTTCATAGAGATTTATATGAACTTAAATCAAAATTTATTTTACGTCCTATGGAAATATCAAATAATCCTGAAGTTATTCGTCGAATAGGTCTTATTACAATGAATACAGCATTAGAAGCTGATATTTATGGAAATGTTAATTCAACACATGTTCTTGGTTCTTCTATGATGAATGGAATTGGTGGTAGTGGAGATTTTACTAGAAATGCTGTAATTATTCGACTTTTTTTTTCTAATTTATTTATTTGAAATATTCGGTGTTTTTTTTTGTTAAAATTAGTATATATCAATATTTATGACCCCATCAGTAGCTAAAGATGGAAAAATTTCATCATTTGTTCCAATGGTCTCACATGTTGATCATAATGAACATTCAGTTCAAATAATGGTTAGTGAACAAGGTTTAGCTGATTTACGTGCTAAAACTCCAAAACAACGAGCTGAATTAATTATTGAAAAATGTGTTCATCCTATGTATAAAGATCTATTAAGAGATTATTTTCAACACGCTCAACGTGTTTCATTTGGTCAACATACTCCACATGATCTAAAACAAGCTCTTTCATGGCATATTAGATTACAAGAAACTGGTTCGATGCATCCAGATCATCAAGCAAAAAAGGAACCAACAAGTAAAGATACAGAAAAAGCAGCACAGAAAATTGATCAAACAGCAGCAACCAAAAAATAATTATCTATTGAGATTATATTCTGGTCAATTATTATTCTTGTTTTATTTGAGACGTATTATTATAATATAGTTGATTATTTTTTCTTCATTTTTACGTTAAATTAACAATCCTCAACAAGATGTCAATTCAATGCGTTTAACTTTATTTAATAAATATCATTTGATTAATTTAGTATTTTATTTTCTTCTTTTCAATTCGTCTAAGTCATTATCAAATCGATTTAACATTCTTTTTTTTATTAATTAACTTTAATAGATGTTTAAAAAATGATACTAACAATCAGTTAATAGATACTATCCAAAAATTATACCATATCCACATAAATTCCTACAATAAGATTTATTTCATTCGAAGAAACTAATTATATTGATCTGTTGATTATCTATTAACATGAACATGATTGTTTATTATTCATTGCTATTCTCAACTCTTTTTTTTGTCTATTATTCCATAAATGATAATATGATAGAAATGAAACAAATTCCTCTTTCAAAATAAAAGAACCTTCCTTATTTTTCTTTTTCAATCCCATTATGATCGATTCCATATAAGGGACAAACGATCCCTGTAGGAGGTCTTCAATTGATATTCTCCGATTCCGCTCATTTTAGTACAGAGCTGTGGCCAAAACAAATTTGCGCAAATTTTCTTTTTATCTTAGGATCTTTTTCCTATGGCTTGAAGCAACTATAAGCGTTATTTTGTCTAGGACTGACTCTTCGATAGTTATACCAGATAATGACTAACGGATGGTGCAAAAGTATCTGGACAAAAATAAAAATCATCGTATCCCTGAGATGCTTCAATCGTGTCTATTTATTTTTCAATAAAAAATCTAGCGCAATAAAGTGAACAAAACCATCATCATCATCATGTCCCATAGGCTTAGCGCCCGTTGGGGCTAACCATTTACGAGATCAGATTTTTCCACGCCTGTCGGTCTTGCGCAAGATGAAACAGATCTTGTCCACTGCGTTGACACCATTCGGTTATATCATCCAGCCACTCTCTGCATGGACGCCCCCGTCTAAATTTTCCATCCATTTTAGCAAAAACAACATGTTTAATTTATCTAGTGTCGTCCATTCTGCAGATGTGACCAAATAACCTTAGCTTTCTTCTTTTGATAGTATCTATTATCGTCTCTTCTTTTGACGTCCTTTTCCTAATATCCTCGTTTCGTATCATGTCCTGCCAATTAATTTTTAGAATCCGTCGGTAGCATTTCATTTCAAAAGCCAATAGTTTTTTTCTGTCTGCCTCTTTTAAAGTCCATGTCTCTGACGCGTATAGTAGGACACTGAAGACGCATGTTGTTAAAATTCTGAGTTTGTTTTCAATCTTCAGTTTTTTACTGTTCCAGATATGTTTCAATGAGACCAATGCACCTGTCGCTTTTCCTATTCTCCTTTTGATTTCCTCTGAGCAGTTGTTATCCCATGTCAGCAGACTTCCAAGGTATTCAAATTTTTCTACATTTTCGATGGTTCCACCTGCTACATCGATTTTACTTTCTGTATTCCTGTCTCCAAAAACCATGGTTTTGGTTTTATTTATATTTAGCATCAGTCCAGCTTGTTCGGCCGCTGTCTTTGTTAGCTCAATTTGGCTTTGAAGTGAGCTAAGATCTTCATCTATAAGACCAATATCGCCAGCGAATCTTACAATGGAACGGTTTGTATTGATAAGCGAGTTGGACGACCATTTGGGGTGCAAATGGTCACCATCACTGAGAAACTAACAAATCTAAAATATGAGCTGCTGATGGCTACTCTGGACAGAGATATTCAATTTTTAAGTTCTGCATTAATTGAGTATAAAACGTGTTACAATATGAAATATTCACATCAGCTTTTAATATAATCATCAGATTTGTTAGGAATTGAGTTTCGAAAATCGAGAGGAGTCTTATTAACACCATTTAGGCTACTCTATATACGATCTCTTATGAATTTTAACAGTCTAGAGGAGAAGATATATCGAGTATTACATATGAAAACTTCTCATTCATCAATAGTTTCAACCTTATTTTACAATAAGTAGATAAGCTATACAAAATAACATTTCAGAAGATCTATTATAAATGGAGATGGAGATCTTCAATCAAATGATAATAACAAAGAGGTTTTCTGCACCAGGCGCAAGTTAGAAGAGTCCGTTCTTCACAACGAGTAGCTGAACAATAAAGATCATAAAATTTAAAACAAATTTCCTTCGGTTTTTTTATTTCACCAACTATTTCGTTGAGTATTTTAGCTTGCACGAATCCAGACTTGATGAGGTTTTTAAATTGTGGAGCAGATAATTGATTGTGAATGATAGAATGCATATTAATAAAATATTGACGATCGTTCAAGTTCATTTCTGTTCGATTGATATGGACATAATGTTCGATTTTCTCATGAATAAATCGCCATGAACGAAATAATGATAGATCTTGCGGTTGAATATGACCAGTAGATCCTTGAGGAAAAATTAATAATTGACTGTCTTGATGTGGAAACACTGCTCTAAATTTTTTTAGATCAGTTTGAGTTGTCCAACAATCAAGGAAAAGAAGGAATTTTCTACCAACCAAAGGACGTAGAACTTCATTTAAAAATATGCGATGTTTTTCATCACTACTTTTTCCCGATTTTGAAGCTCGTACGACAACATTTGGTGGTACGATTAGATCCTTCTGTACTCTCGTACCGAATTCATTTTCTTTTTCTTGGAGAATAAGAAAGAATTTACCTAATAATTGACCGTCAGCTGATGTAACTGGCTGTAATGTGTAAGAATGTGTTACATTATTCTTTCTCTTAACAGCAACTTCGGTTGTTCTTTCACCAGTAAAGGAAAGAGTTCTTGGTAATATATATTCTTGTTGAAATGAACAATGGTCACTGTTTAAAATTTGATGAGGCGAATAATTGAAGATTAGAGATCTTTGACTTCTGATCCAGTCGTGAGCATCTAAAATATATATGTTACATTATGACGGATAGATTGGAATGTCACGTAAATATTTACAAACCTTTCAAACTACAAGTTTTTCTTCTTGAAGAAATTCGTGTGACAAGTTTGTTGTACCTTCTTGATGAAATCCGGTGTTCTCTCTTGAATATCGTAATAAATGATTCACTTGCTTTGAAATTATCCCAACCCAGTTCTCTTGCTTTTTGAATTGCAAAAAGTTCTAGATCATTGTCATGAACTGCTTCTTTTTCGATTGTCCGTTTCACGTAGAATTCATTCCACATAAAATCTTTGATTTTTTTTAACTTTTCTGATTTTGTACCATTTGTTTTAATATATTCCCTGAATCTTGTAATATAATACATATATTTGACTTTTCGAAATCTATTCTTGATACTTGCAAATGTATAATTTGGATGTTCATCAACCCATTCTATTATATCTTCCATCTCTTCTAATGTAAAATTATTCCGAATATTCAAGTATTGATTATCATCATAATCGTCCATATTCTGTTCTTCATCAGTTGATTCTTCTTCATCATTCGATTTTTCTTCATCAGTGCTGTCTTCTTCGTCTGTCATATCATCATATTCATCATGGAAATCGAGAGTTTCATAAGTGTGTAATTCATTAAAGTAGCTATCCTTGAATGTCTTTAAAATTTCGAATAACTGTTGTGAAGCCAAAATTTCATCATCACTTGTTGGTGAGTTTTCACAATAAAATTCCACTTGTATCAAATGAAGAACATGTTTCGCAATGTTCATCAAATTCATTTTATTAATCGATGAGGTCAATCTTTTCAAATTTTAGTCGTGGTGGAAAATGAGAAAGAACGTTATATCGAATGCGCATTTGATTGAAAATTACGATTACCAATCATAAAGGAATATATTTTGAATTTATTAAGCGATGCATTAATGCACTTAATTTCCACATATCTTATATATGAACACTATTCAAACGTAATAGTTGTTTTTTTTTTAATTCTAGACTGTTAAAATTCATAAGAGATCGTATATAGAGTAGCCTAAATGGTGTTAATAAGACTCCTCTCGATTTTCGAAACTCAATTCCTAACAAATCTGATGATTATATTAAAAGCTGATGTGAATATTTCATATTGTAACACGTTTTATACTCAATTAATGCAGAACTTAAAAATTGAATATCTCTGTCCAGAGTAGCCATCAGCAGCTCATATTTTAGATTTGTTAGTTTCTCAGTGATGGTGACCATTTGCACCCCAAATGGTCGTCCAACTCGCTTATCAATACAAACCGTTCCATTGTCAGTTGCTTTTGTGCAACTAAAGAATTGCATGTGCTCCTACAAAGTCTGATTGGCAAAAAACAAAAAAAAAATATCTGAAACCGTGTTTGACCACTTTGTAATTCCTATTAGACTAATAGAAAATTTCAGTTCACCCGATTCTATAATTAAGATTTTTGAAAAAAAAACAAACTTTTATATATGAAAGGTTCGAGCAAAATACATTTAACTCAAGAAAAGAAGGCTGTCATCATAAAACTATAAAAGAGACTGTTATTTCTGACTAGCACTAATCAAACGATAAATATTCATAAATGAAAAATTATTTCACAACTGCAAATATGACCTTATAACTTTCCGTATTCATTCCACTAAAAGGTCTTACAATATTTAAAAAGGAATAAAAAATCAAGCAAAGAAAACAACAGTTTTTGAAAACCAATGAGCACTAGAGACCTCTCTAAAGGGTTGGACTTTAATATTATAAGAAAAATTTATTTAATACACATAAGAAAAAACTTCCTGAAGAACTGAAAAAAGCTTGTGAAGTATAATATAGATTTATTAATTAATTATTAAGTTATTTAATTATAATAAAACTAATCTCAGATTCGGATTTTCCGCGCTCGATGATCTTATGGTCAAATTTTTTCAAAAATTAATATTACTATTTATTAATTAATTATTTAATTAATTAATAATAATAAAACTAAACTCTGATTCTGATTCCTCGTTCTTGATTACCTTTCGGTCAAACTTTTCAAAAATTAATGTTCACATACGACATACATTGATATACATAAGAAAAAACGTTTCTGAAGAGGTACTGAAAAAACTTTGTAAAATATAATATAGATTGTCTTTGCAAGAATAAAATTTCTTTGGGAAAATCAATCAATTTCTCTTCTTTTTAGATTTAACTATATTTGAAAATTCATCATCCAACATTATTTCGTCAGTTTACTTGCATTTCTATGTGTCCTTTTAAATTAATTTATTTCATTGATACTATTTGACAGATAGTATCTCTTGTATGCATTTATTGAATGGTCAAATTTAAATAATCTTTTATTTCATCATATTCAGATAGAATATCAATACTGTGCAGAGACGTAAATAGAAGTGGGTCCTCATATGCTTCTCCTGCTTTTGAAATTTAACAAGAAAACATTCCTATTTTGGATACTTTTCTGTATTGAATTGTCTACGAATATTAAATCACATATAGGATTTGTTTAATAAACAAATATTCTTGAGAAATAAAACAAAACGAAACAATTTATTTATCTTCGAATCGATCAAAACCGAAGAAAACGATCATTGGATAGATCTGCTTGAATTCCAGTTACTGGCCTATAATTAATTGATATTTAGTCAATATATCGATGAGATGCTGTTTGTCAACGATAGACTGTATTTGTACAGATTTCACATATTAACTCAAGTCGTTGTCTATTTGAAGTAAAGAAAAAAAATGAAATAAAATAATTAAAAAAAAAATTTATATTTTTGTTTTGTATAACAATTTCTTCTCTGTAATATATTAATGAATAAGACAATAAAGAGAAAGCTGATTTTTGATAAAAAATCAAATAATCTTTTAACAGTTGAAGTAAGTAGGGAATCATGAAAATTTGAATGTCAAGTGTCATATGCCATTAAAATATGTTATAACAATGAATTGCTTATATTATTATAATTTATCGCACATGAGTAGATATGATATATCGATTTTCACAAGTGACCTTAATGTACTACTCATGTGGATTGAATGCAAACGTCAATATTTGTATTTATATTTTAGTTGGAAAAAGAATCTAGATGATCATAGAAATGTGTGTGTATGACGGGTAGATTCTTTCTTCACTCATATTCCCATTTATGACGAACTCTTTTCGGAGAATTTTATCGAATTTATTTAATATTGAGAAAAACGGATTGAGAATGTTGTCTGACACCAATACTATGCATATTTAGGAGTGTCCGTCTTAAAAAAAAAGAAAAAAACTCAATTTCCGTTAAAAGATGAACTTTTTCGATAGGTATACTGCTTGAGATGGCTAGTGTATGTATTTATATAAAAAGGTTTGATTGTCGAAGATTCTTGGAAGCATCTAGACAAATAATGATGTCTGGAGTAATCAGTAGAATTTTTTTGTAGAGTTAAATTTACAAATTAAACAAATATTTATTAGAAATAATCAAATATTGCACATCCAAGAGATATAATTTAGAAATCTTTATTAACTTATAAGTATGAATCTTCTCTTAATCCACAAGCAAAACTCACAGAGATATACGTCGATATTCTATAGACTCAATTAAGATTCGAGGTTTAATCAAGATAGATCGTTTATATAAAATAAAATAGCGTATTTCTTATGATTTAATAATTAAAACTAATCGTCAGTATCGGTCTGTGAAGAGACACTATGTCAATAAAGGAGTTAAATAATGTGACATAAAAAATATAAGGGCAATGGTAAGTAGTGAATATTATAGGAAGAAAATCTAATGTACACCGATGGACGTGTTATATATTTAAGGTTTACCTGCCTTTTAAGAAATAATACGAAAAATATATAAAGGAAAAATTTCTTTAGTGCTTTGCTCAAAATTGCTTTATTAGTAATGACCGAGCTGCGGATGATTTTTTTTTCAATAGATTTCATTCTAGAAAGTTCTATTCTTTTCATCATTGATAGATATATGCATAATACTTGAGATGTCGAAAAAGAATTTTCTAAATAATCGTCGATGATAATGAAGCACTAAGCTTTCCAAAAATAAATTAAGATTTTCAGATTTTTTTGAATTTCCGATGTTCGAAAAAAAATAAAGAAAAGTAGAAATTAAATCTAATCACTCCTCCATCTAATTAGTCAGTAGTTCTCTTTCAAGTTGATCTATGAAAATCTTCTGAACAGTTGACTATATAAAATTGGTTTCTTTTTGTATTATTGTACTTCCATGAGCCAAACATATATAGAAAATTTCACCAATATCTCATGTATACTATCGTTATTGAATTTTTTAGAAGAACTTAAGAAGAAGAAGAGAATCACCAAAGTCATTTTTACTATTTAATATTATTTTAAAATCTGATGGAGTATTTTCTCTAGAATAAATTTTCTCTAGAATAAATATCAAAATATATATTTCATGGAAGATCTTTCACAAAATATTGATTTCATTTCGAAATAATCATCATAAAATATATTTAATAAAAATAATTAAATAATACTAATCAGCTTATATGCATAATAATCAAGGATGAATGATTATCAATCGGAATTAACGGTTGGCGCATAAACGAATGACTCTAGAAGTATTTTATGAATATCTCTTTTAGTTATTGATAGTTCAACTTGAAGTTTTTTTTTAAAAAGATAGTTCGTAAAACTCTCTATAAAATCCCATAGAAAGTGATCGTTAAAAAGCGTAACTGGAAAAGTATATCTGACCATCAATACCCCATTCCAAAAAGATTTAACTTCAACTTTCTTTTTTTGTTTTTCAATTCGGCGCTGCTCTTTTATTACACGCAGAAAAAAATCCAAGACTCCATTTTGTGGGTCACAAGAAGATCCATCGGCTGCACAAATACTTTTTTTGTAATCTGTGTTATAACTATCCAAACAAAAATATTTTTTCTCCTTCTTTATTCGCGTTTTAACGATCGTCTATGATAAATCATCAAAATTTTTGTTGAGTTAAGTCAAATATTTAATTAATACGAATGCAGACATACATGCGTCGGCGGCTGACAAAGGATTAATCAGAGAGTGAGTGATTCAATATTGTAAACTTTAATAACAATTCGAATTCAATTCGAAAAAAGTCAAATTTGCCTATCCGTGATCTGAATATGTTTCCATAAGACAGACGATTATTATATGTTTACTTTTACGAAGACAATATATTAATTATATTGATTAGTATTTTTTATAATAGTTTTCTTCTATTTCTATTATAAATGAGACTTATATCGAATATTGATTAAATATTTCAATATTCGTTGTGACTACAGAATAAAAGGCGTTTTTTATCATTATTTTAAATAATCTGTCCAATAATGTATTATTCGTTGACAAAAGGTAGTTGTCATATAATTTATTTTAATTCTATTCAATATGAAACATCAAAAAAACAAAGTAAAGAACAATAGATTAACTAGTTCTCTATTGAAAAGATTTCTGATAAGTAGTCTATTCTAAGAACAATTTACATACTAAATCAAATAAGGCCACTTGTAAATTATTGGGAAAAAAATCGGCCTGCCATTCGGCATAACGCATTAAAATGAAGATATTTGCTTTGAGTAGAATTGCAAGGCGATAATACATATGATAATGATCGAAAAAACTGTCGATGTTAAATCCAATATAATATTCCAAAAAAGCAGCCACAACAAGAATTGGAGCTAATGAACCTTCGATGAACCAACGATAAAGACTCATTATTGTTACAGTATTATTGATATTCAACAATCCGAATCGTGTACATATAAAAGCAAAAAATACATAAACAAATGTCATTTTCATTTCGTTTTTTAATATAATTATTTGAAATGAATAGCCTTCTTCTCGTTCAGATGTCGAAAAGAAATTATTTAGAATAAATCCACGAAATGGAAGATACCAACGAGGATAAAACAAGAAAAAACCCATAGTAATAAACATTACAAAAGCATACATATGGATCAATAATAATTGAATGACCAGTATTGTCATGAAATGAATGCGAAGCCAAACGCTCACGTTGACAAAACATAATGTGTGATTATCTTTAATCAATGATAATTTACTATTTAATGAAACCAATGTTTGATCGATCGATGACATTAACATTAACCACTTTATATATACTTTATGCTCGATTATGTCAGAGGGCTTTAACTATTCTCTTTGTCTGAATTAACAATGGATGCGTTACTTACTAGTGACATCTTTTTTTTTATATTTTCCTTTGAATATATTCGAAATATTGACAAATAATCGTTACTGTCTAAGACAAACTACGAATTAAGAGAAAGAGTATCAAAACAAATAGAGGGCACGGTAAAGTCCCAGTGATAGAACAATAAGATTGCGTCAATATAAAATATGAATGAACCATATTTTACTACAACTGAATTTCATTGGTCCGTTATTAGAATTTTCCTACGGTCTCTATTTGATTTTACACTGTTTTTCTTATTTTGGTGATTTCTCCTAAAAGATGTCCATACATGACACTGTATCAAAACATGACTGATCTTATTGTGTCACACAATTTGTGTCGGTAACGTGTTCTATCGACATGATACAATCCTTCTTTATTTCAATGTTTTTGACTTGGATTTTTTTTCTAGACAACAATATTATGTCTCATAGTCTGTTGATCGAATAGGTGTGCTCAACGATATCATATTCTTTCGGTAGAGAGTGAATGACATTTGCGTCGCGTTACTTGTTTAATAGACAGAAATCGATCAAAATGGCAATCGTTTTGATTCTGTTTGTCAATAGCATGTTTATCGGCAGTTTCTCTAGCTGTATTAATGTGTTTCACTCTAACTGAAGCATTAAAATATCCATTATCAGAATATTAACGCTCTAATGAGTTTTACAAAACTTATCACAGATGTCAATGTCATTTTTTAATCGGTTTGAGGAGTTGACATGTGCATAAACGGGTATGATGGTAATTGGTACACGTCGACATTCAATACAACCTCGAACAACTCTTTAATTAACTGCTGTTCAATGAAAACTTAAATTCTTTCAGGCACGAGTTGCTTCAGGATCTCGACATACGACTGTGCCATGTGCAGATACTGATAACAACTCAGAAGGTGATCCAGAATGAATGAACGAATGTATATCCATCCATCACGCAGACACCTGAATCAAGTATTCTAGTTCCAACCAGTGCTGCTACCTTTGTTCAGTCCCTTTTCAATTGTCGAACAATTAGTTCACAATTAATGAGGTGATAACATGATCTAACATTGCATGATCTAAAAAGTGTTACATTAATTGTAGTAACAATTTTTGTTTGTTCTTTTTGCTATAGTCAGATACTGTTTAACGTCCTATACTCGGATGACTAATCCATGGATGAGACACAGTGATTCCTTGACGCCAAGGAACGTTCTTTCAGCACCAGGTACCCTCGAAATGTATCAGTACTCTCCAGTAGAGAAGTGAGAAGAAAAAATGAAATACATACTCTTTCAATCCTATTGAATCCTAACAATTCCAATAAGATTTTGATAATTTTGGACAGTCAAAATTTAGTAGAAAACGATTGATCAGATCATTCGAGATTCATGTCTAATTCGAGAGCTTTTTCGAAAGTGTCTCATGGGATTCGATAGTCAGATACTTTGTTATGACCAAGTACTAGACAAAAAATTGCAAAACATCAATTTTTTGATTAAAATATCTCATTGATTTAAAAATGAGACACTACACTATTCATTTATGAAATACTATTAAGATGCTTTTAAAATCTGCTTTATCTTAAAGTTTGCGGAAATTCGTTGAAAAAAGACGAAAAATTTCGTAAGAGAAGCCCCCAAATGTTCATATACACTTGGCACACTCACCTCTTCCCTTTTTCTGGAGATCGTTTAAGAATGACCTCTATTCTCATTGAATATTTACTCAAGAATAAATAACAGAACCAATTCTATTTGAAATATAATAAAGTCTTATGAAACGTTTTGAGATTTGTTCGAATGATCAAATGAGCAGATAAACATATCTGTTAAAGAGTTCAATCGTGTCAACTTTCAAACTTGAATTAACTTGTTTTAAATAAGAATAAAACAAGTGAATATTGATTTGTGTGTGTGTGTCAAGAATTCGTGGTAGGTTCAGAAATATAGATTTTTATCTCTAGAGATTATTGAAAATAGAGTTCGTTTTCTTACACAGTGTATGATAGGAAGAGATAAGACAAGAAAGTTGCAAGTTCGAGTAAACTTATTCGGTGCATTGAAGTATCGTTTGCCATAGTTTTATAATTATAGTGAATCAAGTCGAATAGTTTAGTAATGAAAAAAGGCTATTATGTTTCTGATCTAAGACAATTTTAACTGAACTTGGATTCGAAATAATAGTTGAATTAATTATTTACCGAAAAACTCAGCTTGACATAATTATGATGATTAGATTTGTTGATTGTGCCTGTTTTTAAAATATTTTTTAATAACTTCACAGTTTATTTAAAAAATGAATAGATGCCATAAAAAGATCTATCCCTATAAAATAGTAAAAAATTAACAACATTGGCTAATAGAACATAATAAAAATAAAGTATCTCAGCTGCTGTAACCTTTCCTAAACTTCTTTTTAAAAGATAACAGAAAGTTCCAGAAAAATTTTTACCACCGAATTTAGTAGCCAAGCGCAAGTGGCGTTTGTTACACTCTCTACGAACAACTGTCTATTCAACACAAGACCACAAGCAATGTAACGTGGACCGGAAAAGTTTAAGAGACTTTTATTTTTGAAGTTTTTCATCAAAGATTGATAGCTAGATCAAATTGAAATAGTGATTTGGATAGCTCTTGAAATTCCCTATCGAATATAATATGTGTCAAATTTTCGAAAGAAACTTTGCAAAGAGAGTTTTTCAGAAAAGTGTGCCAAAAAAATTTCAAGTTCTAAAGGATTTTGACAGAAAGATTTTTCAATATAAGCATTTGAAAGAGCAGAAAATTCTGAACAAAATGTAGGATCGTCCATCTCTGTACGATATTCCGTCACAAACTTATAAGAATTAGAAACAAACGAAAACACCGCGTTTTTCATCGATTTTTATCAAAAAAAGTCCTAAAACTCGATTAAAACTGAATTTTTTCGTTTTTTGTAATGTTTTTAAGTTTGCGACGGAATATCTAACAGAGCTGGGTGACCCTTCAATTGAAATAAACGTTGATTTTCATTAAATTTAACATTTTCTTCATGACAACGAACAGAACGAATACTACCGATGAAATCATCACTTTTCATTCTTCTATGATTATTTATTAAAAATTATTTTTCTTTATGGATTTGTGGAACTATTTCACATACTGTAGTTTTACCAGATCTAAAAATCAACTGATATATGATATTTAAAAATGATAATAAAAAGTGTAATCTAGTTTGTTCAACTAATAAAACTGGTTGATAAAAAAGAATAGATAAACCAGAAAGAATAGTTAATTATCTTAATGATTGTGTCCAAAGAATATGTTTTAATTGATTATTTTGTTTAATTTGTTGCCAGATTTCTCTAGTTGAATAGAGAACTATCTTCATCAATAAACATTTTTTTTATCAGAAAAATATTTTTCAATAATTTGTTTTAATAAAAATTTGATGATATAAATTTGTTGATCTACCAACTAATAATAAATATCCATGTTCACCTTAAAATTCTTCATAATTATCAGATGAATTTTTATATTATGTATAACATTGTGCCCAACGAAATAAATCTCTTTATCTAATTAAACTTGATTTACCAAAAGAAAAAAAAAATTCTTTTTGTCAACGATATTTTTGTAAATCAATCATTGTTTCTATTAGTAATTTTCAATATGTTTTAGGTAATTGATATTTCTTTTTTTCAATAATTATTTCTAATTCATATTCTAATAAATAATTAAAATCTAATTCAATAAAACGATTATGAAATCTACCTGATAAACGTTTACGTCCAGTATATTGTTCATCATCCCAACTTTCTCTTTCAAACAATTGAAAACATTCATCACCATTTATTAATTGATTTGTTTCACTTAAATATAATTCTCTATTATCATATAATAAACGATTTAATGCTTCTAATATATCACTTGCGTATCATGCTTTATTTCAATTTCCGGATAAACATTTTGTTTTCTGTTTATCAAGATACAGGAGATATTAGGAAGTATAGGAGATATACAATCTTATTGGAGATATTGATTAATTGGTATAGATGATCATTGAATAGCGTTTCAATTTAAATATCTATTCATTAAATATATTGTTACCACTTGCCAAATCTTGATCGAATAAAATCAATTCCTAGATCTCCTATATCTTGATAAACAGGAAACAAAAGAGATGTCTGGAAATTGAAATAAAGCATCTAATCTAAAAAAAATGTCATTCCACGGTAGTAAATCGCATTTTTGTTAGCTCTCGAATCAAGTATGAAAAATTCGTCTGATGAAAAGTTAGCCCTGGTCAAGACTTTTAAAACAAAAAACAACATCAATGATACCTCGGACCAAGTGGGAGTTATTTGAATTTTCCTGTCTAGGAACAGTGTTTTGAGAAAAACTCTAAAGAAGTTTTAAGAGTATGCGCAGAAGTGTTTTGCCAGGGGATTAATATTGTTATTTTAAATAGGATCAATAAACAATTTTGTACCAAATTAAAGCGCATCAAAAATGAAATCTATCAGTAGTAAATAGTAAAAGTTCTATAAACTTTTCAAAAATCGTTTGATATTGATGATTTTGAAGAAGATCTAGTTTGAACCGTATCTCATGCAGGAAAACTTTCTTTGACAAAATGACATCAAATTCTAGAAATTTCATTAATTCAACATTGAAAAGTTACTAAAACTTTTACTATTTAATACTGATAGATCCCATTTTTGACGCGCTTTAATTTGGCATAAAATTTTTTATTGATACTATTTAAAATAACAGTGTTACCCCTCTCGAAAGACACTTTAATGCACACTATAGAAATGGATTTTTCATTCAAATCCAGAACAAATCATATTACAATCGGATATTTTTTATATATTTCAGTAGACTGTTTGAAAGTACGTGATCGATGAAGGTAGCTAATGCCATCTGATATGCTGGATGGTATTAAAATCTTCTATTCAATGATAATACAAGTGGCAACGCACTTTTTCCCAAACTGAAAAATTTTAAAAACCACGAAAATTTTTTAGTCGACTCAAAGTTTCATGTGATAAGTTTTTGAAAATCTGGTCATTTTCCTGGAAGCCATATATATTCTGAAAGAGGAAGGTTCGCTTCATCTTCCTATGATAAAAACTTAACTTGAATATTTTCTTGAAAAATTCGATTTTCTAAGAATCCCCTTAATAGATAGAAATCGATCAAAAAGGCAATCGTTTTGATTCTGTTTGTCAATAGGATGTTTTATCGTCAGTTTCTCTATCTCTATTAATGTGTATCATTCTAACTCGAGCATTAAAGTACCATTATCAGAATATTAACATTCTAATGAGTTTTATAAAATTTGTCAGAGGTGTCAATATCATTTTTTAATCTATTTGAAGAGGTGACATCTGCATAAATAGGTATGATGGTACTTGGTAGAGATCGACATCCAATACAATCTCAAACAACTCTTTAATTAACTGGTGTCCAATCGAAATTAAAATT
>CAJNOL010003317.1:0-15843 GCA_905250125.1 Rotaria sordida
ATAACGAATCCATTATGTGTCTCATATGTTGAAGCAATATGAAACATGTTTGATAGATCTATTTCGGTTGTGAAAAATTCACAATAATAGACATCATCTTGTATTTTATGCAGAATCATTATTGAACTATCAATAACATGATCAGTATTGTATGGTATCTAATATACACAAAAGAAATTTGAAACAAACGTACTATTCAAAGATAATACATGAAGCAGTCACTGAATTAAATTCAAACATAATAGAATTTCATAAAGTAAATTAAGTTTTATTTCATTAGATATCTTGATTGATTATCTTTATTGTTTCTTCTGTCACTAAACAAGAAAGACCAAGAAACATGATATAAATAATATGATCGTCATTTATCTGAGTAGAAGTTTGCAGAAAGCAGCGTTTTTTTGTACACGAACTTCTATTAATAAAATCGAAGAACTATTAAACATCCTATATACATATCACTAAAGTTATCCATAAGGTGAATATGCCACATAAATAATTTAATCAGTATAATTTTTAATTGATTTTATGAAAAGTCTTTCTCAAATTGTGTTCCGTAGCCATAGATATAGATTGTTTTTATTTTATATTTGATAATCATTTGTAAAGTGATTCTGATATATAGAGACTTTATTGGAATTTGAATAGAAGTTCACCATTGATTAGACTAAAAATGTCACATACAAGATAATTATGAAAGAACTCTATTTTGGTAATTTTATTGATATAAAACATTTATTGCTAGCAATTAAACCACTTTCCCAGTGAATAGTATATCAATTCTTACATCGACAATATCATCAATTGATGACGAATCAAATTTTCGAATATTCATGAACTTTATAGGCACACATTTTTATTAATTTTGTTTATTTCTACAATTAAGAATTTAAAAATAAAAAGACCATTTCATTGCAGAAAGATCCAATGAGGCTTTTGTTTATATTCAATTTTTAACTAGAAATAAATTTTTATTTTAATATGATTATTTCTTATTTCCATAATGAAGGTCATCTAAAAAGAAAATTTTTTTCAGTTTGTTTTATTTTCCTTTGAGCTTGTGAACACTTGATATGATTTGTTTGACTTTCTTTCATTGATCGTGTCCTGTTGAAAAACTTCAATAATAAAAAGATAGTGACATACAAATTAATAAAAAATTTAATTGAACACAGAACGTCTGCGATAAACAAATCGAATATTATATTTGAACCACATGTTTTATTAAATTTCTAGTTTTTCTTTCTACAAAAGAACCCACACCCCATCCTTCACAGTGAAAATAATAAAGAATAGGATCGGTTTATTCACAAATCGATCCTAAATAATAATCTCTTCAGAAATCAGTTTTGTCTTGAAAATAATCTTTCCTTAGGTCGAACATTTTGTGATATACACATGGGATCTTTGAGAATTTTGAAACAAGAAAGTCATCCGTTAGGGACAAATCTTGAAGTAGAACTTAAAGTTTCGTTTTCAGTTCAAGAACTTGACTTTTATTATTCGATTGCTTAATATTTTTACTCATGAGCTTACAATATGCTGGAGTATTTGAATTCTTTTCTGCCATTTCAGTAGCTTCTTCCAAATAGACATCGCTAGCTGTTTATCGTGTCGATGCTGGTTGCTCTGGAGATGATAACCCTTCAGTCACCTACACCCACGTCTAAGATTCCTAGTTTTCAATAAGAAGTCATCATATAAGTTTTCTCTTTGAAACAGGATCAATATGTAGTCTATCAATAATATTTTATTTCAAATAAGGCACAAAAATCTTACAAAATAATTAAGATAACTAATCAATCATTAGAAACAAAAAGTGTTCGAACAAAAATGGTCATAGGAATATTCTTATGAGATTATTGACTTGATCCTAAATTTTAAACACATTGTGTACTTTATTTTCTTGAGTTACTAAAGTTTTTACAGAGGCTTAATTAAACAAAGAAACGAAAAAAACAAATAGTTTTTTAGCTTACAGTCATTTTAAGAAGTTTTGATAAATTTATTATCATAATTAAGTAAAGGCACACGGGCGGCATTCTTATAATCAAACAAAATATAACATATAGAATAGTATAGAACGGGACTAAATTATAATTTAGTATAAGATCAAATATGGAAATTTACAGAAAAATAGAAATATTACAATTTTATGTCAATAGAGATAATTACAAGATTTGCTTGTTGAAGAATACGTATACACAGATCCCCCAGCGGTCCTTGTTTCCTACTTTTTTTCAGATCATCCTTCTTTTCTTTTCGCACAAATATGTTTTGAAAGATTCCGAAACACAGATGAGTAATGCATACGTTAGATAAAAAGCTCTCGAAGCTCCAGAAAATGTTTAATTCATCAAAGATCCAATAAAAATCTGTCTACGATTGTGTCAAACTCTTACAAATAGTTATGTGATTAGTCATTTCCTGATATTGATGTTCAGCCTAGAATTTTACTCAGTGGAACATAACAAAAGCACAGTTTTTACTGTTTTTGTCATTGGTAAACAAAGAGAGAAAGACAATCAACATTTGTTAAGAAGTAAGATGGTGCTTATGAACGAAAATAGTGTTATGTGTCAATGTTTTTCAATTCACTTCCCAATTAATTGTCAGTCTTCCATGCAACTAAAATTGATCAATCAATGCCAGATATGATCTAAGACTCCTCCGTTTGAAATGTAACTTTCTTTATGCTTTTTCAGTTTATGATCGAGTTGGAGTTTCACGGACATTTTTCAAATTTTTAACAATTGTTTTCGCGAGTCGATAAACGGACTAGAATGTTTAATGTAAACTTCTAGCATGATTGAAGCTGAGGAGTAGAATCAGAAAAATTTTCCAGAGCTTCTGTATGAGATGCAGGCGTGGATGTTAAATGAAAGAAGACACATCCACACCCACACGCAAGATAACCACACAAACATATCACACAACAAGGAGACAATTATTGATGTTTGAAATTCGATTTTACTTCGCTTCATTTTTATCGTTAAGCGGCAATCTTTTAATATAATTTTAGAGTTGCAACATAGGACTTCTGAAAAATCTTTCTTCTCCTCCTTTTTTTTCTAGATTTCCTTCTTTTGTTTTTCAAAAAAATTCCTTTTCGAAATCCTTCTTTTTTGTGATCTTCCGCTGTAACTTCTGATAACAAGATAAGAAAATGAGGAAAAGATCCACTTGCTGCTATGTATGTCGGTATATAGTGTTGAATATCTGAATCTATATCGATGCCCAAGTCTTCTGTAAATCTTGCTTTTCTTTATGCATTTATATATTTGTTATTACAATGCAAATAATGGGTTGTAGTATAAAAGTTTGAGATTTTGGAATAAAATGAGTTAAATTGATAGGTAGCATTTTCAGACATACTTTCATATCTGATCCTGCCATATGATGTAAGATTCGTATTTATCTTATCTTATGTGTTTCGTTGGTGATTAATAATATCTGATTTTATCAGACTGATGTCGTAATAGCGGTTCTTGTACGTTTCATATATTATGATTCTTATTAGACTTTTGTTTGAGTTCTATGATAAGAATTATTCAAAGTCTTGGAATAATGGTTATAAAATGATATTGAAAAATCTTGTATTCGTATAATTTTACAAGGTGATATCAGATTTTTTGACCTAGGCAATAGTATTTTTTTTTTATTTATTAAAAGAATGTGATCATCAACGGATACGAAAAATTACATGTGGCATATGATGGAATCTAGAATAAAATCATCAAGACCTGTCAACAACAGAACATCAATAATGGAAAATAAATCTATGAAGAAGTTGTCATAACTGATTATTTTATTGGAATTAAATTTAGTCAAATGCATAATAATCTAACTAAATATAGATACAGTCGAACTATAGAAATATAACTTATGGAATTGAATACAAACTTCGGTTAAATTCAAAATAAGTAAGATAACTATTCCATTTGGACAAAGAAATAACTTCCCACATCTTACTTTAGAAAAAACTTTTGTCACTATCGAAACCTTTTAAAAATATTCTAAATTGAGGAATCAAATTCAATGTACTAGATTCATTGATTGGATGTAATTTTTTATAGATGTATTGTCTAGTTTTTATTTTTATTTTTATGATTAAAATCTAATCTATCTGAATGAATTCATACACAAAATAGTAAAATCTGAGAAAGTTTGTCTTTATCTAAAGAAGATTCGCTTTAATATATGAGTGAAACTGTTGTGGCTTAGATCTTTGATGAAATAAGAAAAACAAAAGACTGATCGAGTCAATAGTTTCCTTGTAACTGATAAGCACGAATAGGAACAGAAACAAAATAGAATTTCTAAATTTTCATGTCGAACTATGCAGTTTTTATATTAATTTTTATACACAAAATTTCATTTCATTAACTGATGAATGCATTCTTCTTTGAAATTGGAAAGAATATATGAAACAATAAAAACATTCTTTCTAATTGTCCTAATTTTCAAAAACAAAAAAATGAATAATAGTCTAAGGAAAAATTCGTTGTTTTCCTAGACACAAAAACTATTAAATTTATTTATAATAGTCATTATTATTATTTCTATCAATACAAAATGTTTCTATAATTTAATAGATCAATCCTATAAAAAGCTTGCTATAACATCAAAGCAATTGAATTGTTTATTATTACTAAGTTTGAAGTAGCTCATAAATAGTGTGTGTCACTTTGTTTTACTTACCTGCCGTGTGATTATAAGCCTTTGCTTAATAACAATAAATACAATAACAAAAATAAGCAAAATAAATATAAAAAACCAATATTTATGCATGTCTAATTAATGATTATAATAAACACTAGATATATGCAATAGAAAAAAAAATATTATAAACATTAACAATGAAAAATTTTTGAACAACTTATTCCTACACTTCAAATATCTTCATCATACAATGATAATCTTAGTGAAATAAGCTATATATTAGAAAAACAAAATTCTGAATTATTACCATCATTTATTTCACAATTCTATCAATCAATACTTATCCTTAAACATTGGGCATGGCAATTAATTAGTCAAAATTCTGATCAATGGATCAAAAACTCAAATTATGTAGAATTATTTCGTATATTTGCATTATTTAATAAAAATTTAGTTTTTAATTATGAAGATATTGAAATTAATATGAAAGGTTCATTACTTTTTCCTGAAACAATTAAATGTATTAATACTATATTCGAAAGATTTGAAAAAATAAATAATGAAAATAATTCATTTATTAGCATAATTAGTCAATGGTATGATAATCTCTCTAGTTTCTCAAATGTCCATCCTGAATTTGAAATATCCACTATTATCATTCATATCAATCATTATATAGCACGTAATTATGTTATGACTGATCAATATAAATTCTATTTAAATCAACTTCGTCAATCACCATTGATATTTACTGCTAAACAATTATTTTATATTAAAACATGTCCATTTCTTTAGATGTATATTTATTTGTAAAAGGTCCAGATTTTTCTTATCCTTCTGAAGAATCAATCCACCATTTTGGTGTTGATTATGTACAAATAATTCTTCATATTTATACTATAGAATCCTGGAGTATAGAATTATTAAGATGTATTACTTCTCTAACAATTTATCAATCAATTAAGATATAACGATCAAATGGTCAAATAATTCTTTTAGATATAATTTTATTTCGTTTATTAATTATAACACAAAATAGAGATTTTCTTTGACTTTTATGTTCAAAAAAATTTTACTAACAAATACATTATTAACTATTGTTAAAATCTTACTTTGTGATAAAATGCGTTTAGGTGTGTATATATACAATAATTGGTGAAATTTTATGTGATGAAAATTTAAAACAATTAAAAATATTTGATAGTGCAAGTAAGTTTTTCTTTAATATTCTCGAAGAAGCATGGCAATATCAATCAAAAATAATCAATGATTAAATTTTATAAAAGAACATTTTTTGTGTACTTAAAAAGTGAGTACATTCTAGAATCTGTCAGTGTGTCTGGCCGGCCGGCCGACCGTTTACACGATAACTTTTGAAAAAAGAGTCTGATCGCGATAAAATTTTCTATACAGTTTAGTCTCAACAATATCTCGGTCAAGCTCGAAGATGAGAATGATTGGCCGAATCATTGCCGAGTTATTGGAAAAATAGTCATTATTCCCTATGCTTTCCTATGTGAAGATCGACCTATCTCCGCTTTCGTAAGAAACTTTTCCTCTCATAGTCAAATAAAACATAAAGAAACAAGAAGGTTAGCTCACCTAGTGCAAAGATAATTAAACGGAAAATGGATGTTTTCATCCATGCTCTAACTGATCCACAATTAGAGCTCTATCTTCCGTTTACAGAAATGATAGTTCGAGGTTTTCTGGAGCGGAGAACTCGAATCTGTACTCTACTTGCCTCGAAATACCATTGGTTGAGCAATGACCGATAGAAACCAAGTTATAGGAAAATGGCGGCAATAAAATAACGAAACAACAATGTACCGATGAATTAAAAAGGAATCGATAGTTCTATTAACAAATCTTGTTATTTATTTGGATATTTCAGATAAAACTTTGCAATCACAATATTCTTATATGCATCATTTCACATCGATATATAAGAGGTTAAATTAATCAACAATATATGCGATGACTGATAAGTTTGTATATAATATTGGCCCGTTAAGCTGAATATCATATGATGAGCTAGAGTATATAAATAAAAATACTATACTTGTTCATCATCTTTGATTATTCAATAAATAATATATTCTATTGCAAATTATTATGTTCGTATAATCATCTAATGATTATCTCGGTTTGGTGAATACTACTGATATCTTATTCAAAGTAATGTCGATGGATATTGAGTACAATAGCAAGCTAAAATACAAATAAGTTTTCTTATTGAATGAAGACAATTAATTTTTCCATGAAAAACAAATTGAATAAAAGCAAAGTAAAGCAAAGCAACGATAGTAACCTTGATTGCTTAATTTTATGCTTGACAAAAGCAAGAGAAAACATACAACATTGAAAATTGACATTATTTTTAATGAGTTTAATAAGAAGCGTTGTTCATATCATAGATGGTTCATTCAAGTTGAAGACGACGGATGTACGCGTTGCAACAAACATAAACAACGCTTGACCATGACTCGGTAAAGACACAATAAATTCCATATAAAAAAATGTAGACCTGCAGTTAATCCACCATACAATCCAAGCAGTGTTGTGAATATGTAAACAAAACCATTTTGTTCAGTATAATGATATTGACATTTTGATGGAGCACATTTTTGAAAATATACAGAATAATTCGCTGACAAATCCACGGCTGCTATGGAACCCTCATCTAGAATCGATCCGATTGGAGTTGTTGGTGGAAACTGTGTTGCATTAAGATTAAATGTAGTAAATGAAGTGCCAAGCAGTTCATTTAGTTGATTGACGCAATCGTCATCATAGAAACATTCAAATGTCGACTGTGAAAGACCATCCATGAGTGAGCATCCAATGACAATGCCTAAATAAATGAAATATCAATAATATGCAATTAGTTCTTCAACTATCATCTTTTAATCATAGACCTTTTTAAAAATCTTAATAAATCAAAGTACAATTATGAAAGCATATGAGAAAGCTTGATTAAAGAGTTTACCTGGAAGTACATGTGGATGACCGATCGAATCATAATATATAGGTACCTTTGTACAGTTGGATTTCCCACTTGGACAAAAGTAAGTAGCATTGCTCAACGAAATTGGACTGTTACGAAGAATATATTTTTCATCTAAGCTCGAAAATTCTATTTTCCAGCTTGTCATATATCGAGTATGAAATTGATTTGCTTGAAGCATATCAGAAACGAATTTATAAGTATCAAATGTTGAGACCAACGAATTATTAAATATTCCCGTTGTAAAAGCATTAAACTGTAAATGAAATGTTTGTAAGGTCATTGCTTCGACTGATATCAAACTTGCGTCAGTAAAGGTGTTTCTTAAGAAGTCTAAACTAACCCTTTTGACAGAACATCGGATATATAGAATAAAAAATTGTGATTTGATGAGATTCCAACTAGGTATTTTCCAGGGTATGTCTGTTGGTAACGGTGACGCCAGGAAATCTTGTTGGATAGTCGCCTGGTCGCAACTTTCATGGAATGTGAATGAGTACGTTGAGACATTTACATAAGAAATAGCTATATTTGTACAAGGACAAGATAAACTATCAGAATATTGACTGTGAAGATATGAAAAGTAAGTTTCGTTTGGTGAATCTACGTTTATGAGTATTGTTCGATGTTGAAATCGCACGAAAACTGAGACAATTATGAAAGATAGAACAAGTAGAACAATATAGATTCTTGTTGCTAAATGTTGTTGATATGCCGCTTGTGTTTTTTCTCGGTACACATTCAGGAGATAAAGTTTATCTCGACTATAGATAAAAATCATTCTCCAATGTAAAGGAACATCTGAAATAATTCAACATAATTAAATAATGGATGAAAAAAATCTCTCACCTCGTGTTTGCTGATAGCAGAAACGATAAAACAAATGGATCATTTTGATGAATGATGGAACTAAGATACGAAGTAGAATAGTTAGTCCACCAATCAGACCAATAACTAAGTTAATACGAGCAATAGCATGTAATTCCTGATCTATCGTATAAGTACATATCTCTGGCTGACATTCAGCATAGTACAATGTATAATTTGCTGTATAAATCAATTGATTAACAAGAGAACTAAGCATTAACGTTCCTAATTGATCTTGAGGGTGAAAATTGATTAAAGTGTTTGGATCAAGCGCTGTTATATTACTTAAATCTATTGGTAAATAGATATTTCTATTACCACAAAGACGCTGGTCAATTAGCATCTGAACACAAGGTTCATCGTAAAAACATTCTAGTGTAGAGGAAATAAAATCTAGAAGATAACAGCCAAGCTGTAGGCCAGAAACAATTGAAGGTCGCAGATTCATTTGAAGACAAATCTCTGTATCGCTATAGATGTACAATTGTCTTCGACAAGAATAGTCTTGTATACAATCGCATGGCACCTGATCATTGGAATCGCCGTTAATTAACGCATCATACTCTAAAGTCCATGTGCTATTGATCTGGGTGGAGACCACAGAAGGTTCAACAAAATCGAGTGGAATTAATCCACTCCGTCGAATACTTGCTACCATTGAAAAAAATTTAGATACATATATAGAGTAAATCTAGATAAAAAAAAATATAATGATATATTTTGTATTCAGTGACACTAGAATAAAGTTGTTTTGCTTTTTCAGATTAATCTATTTATGTTTTTCCTTTTATCTGTAGAAGATCAATATTATCATAGATATTCTTCGTAAGATAGGAAAGAGTTTCGTACAGTTTGACAAAAATAATTCCAATTTAGATGTTTAAAAGTATAAGAAAAGGTTTTTTTAAGGTCTCTTTCTTCATCGTATTCTACCTGAGATTGAAAAGAAGTGTTCCAATCTTGAATTGTTTCACTTAATTGTAGTGGAGTGATAAGTTGACGAGAGAAAAAATGTTTTGCTTGAAACGAATGTACTGTGTTAGCGAGACTTATATTGACTGTGTCGCATAATATTTTAACAAAATTAAAAAACTTCCATCCATCCTTACGAAAATCATTGGAATAAAATGATGGAGTAGGATCGATGCTACCATTGAGAAATTTCATTGTCCAATATTGTAACCAACGATCATCACGAACAAAATTACTTGTACAAAATGGATGAATTTCTACTTCAATGGATATGAATTTCGAGCGTGGTATTGATGAATTACGACATGGACATGATAGAATTGATGAATACATGTCATGAAGATGTTGAAATTGATCGATACTTGGATTTCTGACAATGATTTGTTGTGAACTAACTATTGATGTAGAGTAAATGATCAAAATATAAATACCCAACATCAGCAATATGATATAGACACGTGTAGAATAAATACCATGTTGAACATTGGTTAAAGTTTTCTTGAACAAATTCAATGTGATAGTTTTGTGACGAATTCGTTTAAGAAAATTCCATATACGATCTTGTAAATCTATGAAAACAAAAAGTACAAGAAGAAGAAAAAAATATATGTTAATGTAAAGAGTGACTTTACTTCTTTTTGGTTCATATCTTTCTTCTGTTTCTTGCATTGAAACCCATCGGCGATATAAATATAAAATGAATTTGACGAACAATGGAGATGCTATATGTAATGTCACGCGAATTCCACCAAAGACACTAACTATGGTTGTAATCATGTAAATGAGAAACAACCGTTGTACATATGAATATGAACAGATTTTAGGTGCACAAGTTTGAAAATAAGTAGCAAAATCAATAGAGTTCTCCCAAGACTCAATCATTAGATTATCAAAAAGAATAGCAATTGTTGTTGTTGGACTAAATCGTGAATTAGAGTTTGATATATTTAGAGGTGAGATAGTGCGAAGAGCACCAGTCAACGAAATCACAATATCTAAACATGTTTGATTGTAAAAGCATTCCAATGTTGATTGAAACAATGCATTTTGTGGTACACATCCAACTTGAAATCCTGGTATCATGAATAGAGGTGATGCATCAAGTGAAAAGACTTCATTCGGAATGATAGATCGCGATTGGTTATAAATGCCAGCAGGATAAATACAATTATTTGTACGATCACATTGACATGTTTCATTTTGTATCGATGACGATTGAGTTGGATCGATTTGTTGAGGATAAATGGCAGGAAAAGTTACAAAATTATTGCTACCAAGAACACTTCTCGTATAGAAATTTGTTCTTAATGCAGATATAAAACGTTGTTCTGCAAGAATAGATAATATAAAATGAATGTGTGAACGGTAACTGTCAAGTGTTGTTTTCTGGAATTGTTCTATAGACGTGCCTACATATATGTTGACTACATCGCGTGATAATGCACTTGGTGATAACATTGTCGTTGCAGCAAATTCTTTAAGAGCATCGATTACAGCTTGACGTGATATTCGACAGAGAATAGATAAAATCTGAAATTGTGCAGAAGCCATCAAACGAAAATCAAGAGGATAGTAATTGCTTGTATTGACATTGAATAATGAAGAAAACCATTTTTCACTGACAAAATCACTTGAGCAAACTTGATGAAATCGAGCATTCAATGACACAATTTGTGAATAAAGAATCGATGTTTGAGAACAGCGGCACGTAGTTGTAGATGGATACCTATTGATTAGATTTTCGAAATTATTGACAGATGGTGAATAAACAGTGATTAGACGTGTTTGAGGAATAATACCAGTGAATAATAGTATAAGTAAGAGAGTAATCGAAAATGAAATAATCAGAACACGTGTAGATAAGAGTTGCTCATTCAGAGTCAACGTATCATCATCATCGTATAGGTTCAGATTCTTGATGAAATGTATAAATTGATTTTTGTATCGGATATGAGTACTAACTTTGGTAGTCATTGATCTAGAAGAATATTTGTTAACTATGCTATGCAAATCTTAAATATGTATTGATCGATCGAAAGGTTAAACGTATAATTCTACTACTCTGATGATCTATGAATCTACAGATGAAATCAACGTTAATGAATAGTTGATTTCTTTTTGCTTCTTTAGAAAAGCAACAAGTCATTAGAATTGTTGCTTTTAAAAGTTATTCATTGTATATTCTTCTTCTTTTTGTCTCGTCTATTCTCCAAATGACTTCTTCTAAATATCAACTTCGATGATGTATGCCTCTTTTTCTTTTTCTCTTTTATAACTGGTGAAAAAAGCTTGTTTTAACATTGTTTTAGATATAACTGAAATCATGTAATAGCTCGAGAAGCATCATCATTGTGAGGAATGGAGAGAGAAATACCCTTCTAGTTTGTGATATGCTTTCATTGTTTTAATTTTGAACGTTTGCTTGAATGATATTTTCTTACCCGTTTTGCAGCTGTGCTTTAACTCCTCTTAGATAATTACTTTAAATTTTTTTGTTATTCAGAATGACTTTATTCATCAAATATTTTTATGCTTCTCAAAAAAGTATTTTACTTTATTTTTCTTTACTAATAAAGATGTTGTGCTATTTTTTAACAGAATCAGAAGTAACTGATCGGAAACTACTTATATTTCTATGTGAATGAATGCATTTTATTTTTAGTGAAAGACAATTCTATTCTCGTATAATGCTGATAAGTCAATGACTTACTTTGTGACACTGCGATCCACCATTAATTGTTGACGAAAAGTTCTTGTTAAATCTTTCATTTACAATATTACTTTATTATCTATCGAAGATCATTGACATGAACAATTATATTTCAATTAAGAAAAAGCCGATTATTATTTAGTTTTATTTGCATGTCTTTCTTCGTTACTCATGAATAACAAATCTTCTTTTTAAACTACTACTATCAACTGATTGAACATTTTTTCTTTCATTCGAAAAGATTAATTAATCATCGCAGCATTTTCATTTATTTTGTTATAGCTATCATAATTTTCTCATTTTTCAATTCGTGAGAATTTATTGCTGTGTCTGGTTGAAAAACAGTACATAGATTGCCGTTGAACTTTTTAAACAAAATATCACAAAATCATGCATGTAAGGATGTGAATAAAAAGTAAAGCAAACTCAAGTATGAATGTATTTCAATTTGAAATTAAAATTTAATTCTTAGTAACAATAAGAAAGTAATTCCAAAAATGGAATAGTCTTTTTTTTTCTTTATTATTATTTTTTCCATATGAAGATATAGTTTAATGAAGTATGAACAATCCCAAATTTTTATGCAAAACAAAAGCAGTGTATCGCTAAATAATTTTAATTGTTTTCATTCTTTCTTTATTTCTCAAGAAGTTCGGAAATATTTTCCCTGAATGTTCAACGTAAGAAGGTGCGGCTTAACTGAAAAGTATTTTGACCACTGTTGAAAGGACACCAACTTTCAATAGGTTCATACTTTAATTTAAAAGTCTACATTATCTTATTGCTCATATGACACAGAGAAAACTTACGTATTAATTTATTCTTTAGCTACACTACACTATGAGATGCTCGTGTTGATACCAATGAAAACATGAAAACTACTTATTTGCCTGTAATTATTAAACAACTATACATATGCTGGTTATTGCTCTTTCCAACTTAAAATACCTACATGACTGTTCCACTTTACTCATCTTGAATAAATCTAAATAGATTTAATATAAACAAAAATAGTTACGATTTGACTCGATATATTCTATCTATTCTTCCTAGTTCCCTTGGTAATGTATAACGATTGCTCAGTATACGAAGAGAAGAAGTATGCTGGTGTTTGAAAACGGATATGATTTTTTGTATATGTATTGCAAAGAAGAAATTGAATCTATATGAATATATCTCCCTTTTTTTATATATTAATCGATAGTGCAAGAATTATTATGCGTATAGAATTGGAGAATCTTCGTTTGAAGATATTCTTGTCTGAACATTTCTCTTATAGACATCTTCCTTTCCATTTTGAAGTCATCTAAATACGCTGCAATAATGATTCATACAAGACGAGAAACTGTTGAAAATACATACTTCCTGATTAATCAAAACTCGCACCAATATTCGGGAGAACGCCGGGGTTCCAGATCGATGAAATGTATAACCATTAGAGTTGTGTAAAAACTTCATTTGTGAATGAAAAATTGAAAACAAAAAGTATGTGACAAAGATTTTCTTCAAAAAGGATCACTAGATAATGGTCAACTGAAGTCTACTTTGTCCAGTTATTAATATTGTGTTAATGATGTACAGAAAAAACCTGTTCATTACTGAAAAACCATGCACAGTAGAGATAATCAAGTTTTTATTTTACTATATAGTTTATTGAGAAGTCTTGTGCACTCATCATTCATAGACGAAATGCTCAGTGCAATAATTAGAGATTGTTTCAATGAATGAATTTTTATTTATAAGACAGTAGATAGAAATTATGTCATTATAAACCATAGATGAAGATATCTTTGTAAACGATAAGTTCGATATTCGTATAGTATAATTCATCTCATTAGAATCAAGTGACTTCGATCGAACGACTTCTGTTGTTTTCACTCGTGGTCACTTTTGTCAATTGTTGGAAATAGAATGCATTATAGACATTAAACTATAAATTTTATTGGTTATAATATTCTCCACTAAACTCGCATTCAGAGTACGTGAAAGTAGATAAGAGCTTACTTGATTAGTATCGGCGGAATAAAACTGACCATGACAAAATGAATATTTTCCACGTGTATTCATAATCAAGACATAATTTCATACAACTAAGATTGATTTGCTTCCTGATATACAATTACAACCGTGTGGATAATACTTTGATTACTCTTCGTAGTAAAAACATTGGGGTTCTTTTAAAGAGATATTAGCATATTGTGTTCAGCTGTTCAACTACTTTTTTTTCTCACTTAAATTCAATTTTTGTTAATGTGTCATGACTTATTTACTGTTCTAGAATGAGTTATATGATAAAATTAGGGTAACAGAAGTGAGAGGGAGTTAGATATAAAACTCGGACAAAGACCGCATCAGTTATCATTTTATTTGTTTAAAATATTTGTCTAATCAAAATTTTCATCTAACATATATACCGATCTGCTTTGAATAAAGAAAGCAAATATATAAAACTATTTGTCATATATTTCACACTTGTCAGAAAATGTTTTCATTTCATGTATAGATCAGTTAACATTAATTAGGAAACACCATGACAATATGACTATATGTAGATCAATGCTAACTGATTCCATTTATGCTCAATAGACTTAGCTCACGTGAGAACTTAAGTTTCGTCTAAATTCAAGTTCTCGAAAAAAAAAAACTTCTTGTCAAATATTTTATTTACAATAATACTCTTCATTATCTATCGAAAATAATTGACATAGACAATTATTTTTCATTTATGAAAAAGCTGATTATTATTTAGTTTTATTGTAACTCATTCTTCATCATTCATGAATAACAAATCTTCTTTTAAACTACATAGTACTATCTACTAGTTGAAGTTTCTTTTTTCATTCGAAAAAATTAATTACTCATCGTAGTCTTTGTGTTTATTTAGTTACAACTGGCATAATTTTCCAGTTTTCAATTGGTGAGAATGCAATGTTGTCCTTGATTGGGAAACAGCGTATATATTGCAGTTGGATTTTGACACTAAATATTGCTAAATCATGTATGTAATTATGTAAATTAAAAGTGAAAAAAACTCAAGCATAAATATATTTCATTTTGAAATTAAAATTTAATTTTTAGTAACAATAGGAAAGTAAATTAAAAATAGTAGAGTCTTTTTTCTTTATTATTTTCTCCCTAGTAACGTATAGTTCATGGAAATATGAAGATTCTACAATTATTATGCAAAACAGAAACAGTCTGTCGTTAGATAAATTTAATTTTTTTCATCCTTTCTTTACTTTTCAAGAAATTTGAAAGCAATTATATTTGTTTACTACATCATTCAATGTTGCATTTATTATCACAATTTTGATAGTATCCTCAAATGATTTAGCCAAAAAAAGTGTTCAACATAAGAAGACGCAGCTTAACTGAAAAGTATTTTGCCACTGCTGAAAAGACATAAACTGTCAATAGTCTCATGCTTTAAGTCAAAAGTCTATGTTGATCATATATATATAATACTCAAATTAATAATCTACTTAAGCACGAGATCTTTTGTACTAGGGTGGGTGTGGGTGTGGGTGTGTGTGGCTGGGTGTGGGTGTGGGTGTGTGGGTGTGGGTGTGTGGGTGTGGGGTGTGGGTGTGGGTGTGGGGTGTGGATGTGGGTGTGTGGGTGTGGG
>CAJNOL010003318.1:0-24013 GCA_905250125.1 Rotaria sordida
TCTTTATGCATTTTGACCAAACATTGTTTTTAAGAATCAGAATATTTTGAAAGAATTCGTAACTCAATAGTTCTTTTTTTGATTTCTATAATATTATACAATATTGTCGCACAACAATGGTTTTTTCAAAAGTTAATTTACTTATTCAGTAGTGTGTTATGGGTAAAATTAAACTAAAAATAGACGATTTATAGACTTTAAAATTCTGCACGATCTCTTTATTATTCTAGATTCAATAACTACTACTTTATGGATCTTTACAATCAACAATAATGTATTTCTAATCAGTAAAAAATTCTATTTCAAAAAGATCAAACTATCCTATATACTGATATGACTCATTTTTCAGTTTTCTCATTCTATAATAGTCAATTTAAACCCTCAATTAGTCATATCTGTATTACTCAACCACTACAGTAATGATATGAGAGTTCTGTTTCATCACTGTTGTGCTTTTTACTATTTATTTCTATATAGCAGCCATTCCATGTGAGCCATAAACTAGTATTGTAGAGGGATGCTGACTAGTGTCCTGCAACCGAATCGGGTATCCGATAGCCGACCCAGCAATAAATGAGATCTCAACGTTTCAAGATACTTTTACTTTTTCAAACTGCTATTTATATAAAAGTATAGGAATGAAAATTAATTCGATCATAGTTTTTACTAAAAGAATTTGTTTTTAATGGAAATTCATCTACACATGGTGATTAACCATATAACAAAGTAACTGAATAGAAAGAAAGGAAAATAAATTATAAAAATGATAACCATGAACTAGCATGATGAAAAAAGTATTCATGTATGCATCCACAAGTCTGACGTCAGCACTGTGTTACATTTTGGCGTCATCAACAACAAGAACATGTATACTTAGCGAAATTAATCGAATTTTAGAAGCAGAAATATAACAAATGAATCCTGAATCACTTGCTTTTTTTTGTGGAATTTGGGATGATCTCTCTTTTTTCGCTGCCGATTAGCTCTTGTAGGATACCGGGTACTGCTATCCGGATTCGGATATAAAAACGAAATGTCAGTTCGAATTTGCTTGCGAAAAATCATACGCGTGCAGAAGACTTATGCTTACTCGTAATCTTAGATTTCAGTGAAATTTACTCTACTTGGTAGAGCATGTTGTTATAGGTATAGATCCAACTTTGTAGTCTCATTTGAGATATTACGATTTTGTGAAACACGATCTAAAAGGAGTGTTGAAGTATATAGGGTAGAAATTTGGACCCACCCCCCGGCTCCTCCCACAGACGTGACAGACATCCTTAGCAACGGCCTATCACAGACGTGACAGACATCTTATTAATTAGTTGGTTAATAAATAATTAAGACCTCATTAATTAGGGTTAGTGGCTAATTAATTAACGGCTAGTTTGGGACTGATTATTCACCGCATAATTAAGGATTAGTTGCTAATAGAATACTCCTCACAGACGATGACTAACACGTCTAATATGTTCATAAACACTCCGAGAAGCAATCATTGAGTATACAAGACTGTTCATATAAGCTCAAAGACCATGCATCAAAAACGTTTTATTATAACGTATAAACTAATTTTTGATTCCAGTTTTGAAGGAATGGGTAAAACAATATTTTAGAAATGTGCTCCGAAATAGATAAATTTAAAAGATTCCCCTGCAATTAAGAAAAGCAGCTGAATCGTGTTTCACACTTTAATCCCGGAAGGGATTGCGCTGAAAGCTTTATAAAACTTAATGGTAAATATTTCGTTAATAATTGTTTATTTAATATTTATTCATCAAGTGTCAACGTCATTTCAATACGATTATAAACAATTAATTCAGCTAAACATAATACAAATATATATGATAATAGAAGAAATTATTCAATTAATAAAACTAATAAAAAAATCATTTTCATCTAAATGTATTCCTTCACAAATGAATAAGTGACTTGCAACTGATGTATAGATGTATAAGACCAAATATAATTTATGATAATATATTAAATTATAATAAGATTGTAATTAATCATTTATGAATAAGTGTATTATTAATGATGATGGTGTTTATATTGACGACCATCATGCTTCTTGTGCGCATAATCAAGTATATTCAGAATATGTATTCATTATAATAATAATTTAAAATATTCATTTAAACTGGTTAAATATGAAAATATATCAAGACAATATACAGTTTCATCATGAGCTAATAATTGACGAAAATCATTTAGAATTTTTTCGAAATTATTTAGCTAAAATAAAACTATAGATCTTATAAAAACATAGAAATTTTTTAAGTCAAATGTTTTATCGCTAGCTCATTAGTAATTAATGAAATGCAGGAAAGTTTTCTTCTCAAATGAATGGGTGATATGTTACTATCATATAGACTATGATGAGAGCTTAAGATCTTCTGACTTTGATAGAAACTAGTTATTATCTGCTCAGTTAGTTTCTTTTTTCTAAAGTTTCAAATCGAAATTTTTAAATCAATCATTATGGCGCTTGTTACAAAGATGACAAGTTCAGCTAAAAATAATATTCCTATTGTTGAACTATCATATTCATGTCTACAAATACACTACTATTTTAATTCATTACCATTTTTCATAATATGCAGAGAAACTAATGTCATATTGAGTCGACCACGTTATTATCCGAAAATTCGTAATATTACATCATGTAAATTCGAAGAGAAACTCTAAAAAGAAGTAAGAATCGTAGTTTTTAAATTATAAATAAAATCATTTCGAATACGTACCCACTATCTCGTATTCTATTAACTGATGATAAAGCATTATTCCATCGTGTTAATATTGGATCTTTAGTTGAATTTGATACAAAACATCAAAGAATGATATTTATACCACTTAACCATCAATTTATAGTTTGATGATTGATGTCGTAAAAAAAGAAATTTAAACAACAGGAAAGCTTCATAAATAAAAACAAACCAACATTTCTATTTGTTGATGCTCGAAAAGCAACAACAAATGGATCAATTGGTCGTAATTCAAATGATGATACAACATCAAATAGTATTACTTGTGTTGAATAAATATCCAAAAGTGATTGATCCTATTTGAAAAGAAAAAGTAACGTATAGTCGAAGATTATTAAAAAAAGAAAAATAACCTTAGATAAACCAATAGTAAGATGAACAAGAAGTACATCGACAATTTGTCGAGAAAAATGTTTCCATTTATCACCTTCATTTCGAACACTATCAACAATTGCAAAGTTTATAAAAATATCAATTCTATTATTGCTTTTTTTAGTACGTAGAGATGATATGAAAAGATTCTTTTATTTACAATAATTAAGATGCCTACTTTTCCTTCAAACTTTTAATTGTCGTATCTTTTATCAAATATATAACTGAATGTTGTTATTTTCAAATATTGTCGAACTCTTGGCATCAACAATATAGTTATTTTCAGATAATTGATTCGTTGGAGTGTAGGTGTGGGTTCGATTGAGGAGGGAAATTACACCTATACATACTTTCGAGTTTCTATGATATTTGAGAGTTTATAGAGGAACATCTTTTGTTCACTCTCATTTAATGTAACTTTTTTTGAAATTTTAATTATTCGCATGGTGACTATTTCTTATAATATCACATAACTTTATTATATCGAACTGGTTTAAGTAATGTTTCAACAAAAAATAAATTAAATACAACTAATTCGAATACTGCTAAAGCTAAATAAAGAATTTTAACGATAACTTATTTTTCTCAAAAATATTTTTTTTGTTTTTGCTTCCTATCATGTGTTTCACGTTCATGTCCACTTGCTAATAATTAGTCACAATGTTTTATTAAATCTTTAACTTGAATAACTTGTTTTGAATGAAATCTATTATGTGGTAACATAACAAAAAACTTAGCAATACAATAAAACAAAATGTGATGATATATCATAATCTGGCATAGTTTCTTAAATCATTTCCAGTTGATAGATTATATGAGTAAGAAAATGCTGTTTAAAAAATAAACGAAAAGATTAAAAATATAACGAGAATTCATCAGCATTTAATCAACTATAATTAACACGAATTAAAAGTAATCAAACAAGTAAATCGAGTTCAATAAAAACTAAAATAGAAAACAGAAAAAAACAGAATAGATCAAATTCGTTTTTTTTTGTTTATTTTACTCTCGCATTACACTATATTCTATGGATTGATCACTATTTATATTTGATATATAACGTGAACCAAATAAAATAAATAATCAATTGTCGAATAGTTAATGTATGAATATTATTTAAAGAATTATTTATTGGTACTTGTGAGGTAACAATTGAATATTTTGTTTCAGCAGATGATGATGAAACGATTGCTAATTAGTATAGGTTTAATAAAAACTAAATTAAAAGAATATTTTCAAATGAATATTGTGTTAACAGAAAAAATAATTTTCAAATTTTGAATTTCAAGAGAGAACCAAATGAAAAGATGTGGCACTTTCACAATTAACTATTCTCTCATTAAAACCGTCAATATTTGCAAAATCAGTTTTTCTGTTACTATGATATTCTTATATTGAAATTTTCTTTTTCTGGATTAGACCATTCCTGAAATCTTGATTATAAGATTTCCATCTAAAATTCTGTCCACAGACAAGTTTCAGATCAGAGACTGTCACGGAGTATTTTTTTCTTGTCCTGTTCTAAGGACAGGGTGCAGGGCATCAATAGATTAGAATAATACTTATAAATTGAATATGTCTCTTGCAAGATTTTAATCTTCAATAAAATAATGATATTCTCAGATGCTTTTAGTCACTAAACCCCGTGCTAGAAAAAAGAAGAAAGTAATTTTAATTGCAAAACAATATTTGTTTTTTTTATTAGGATCACGTTTTTTCACTTTATTTTATTTAATAAATATAAGTACGATTTTTATATTTATAAAAAAAACATCAGTAAATTCTTTATATTTTTTCAAAAATAAACACCTTAGATGTATATAAACTATACAGAGAGTTTTTTTTTTGCATATACATTCTTTTTTCCATGCACTCACTTGATTGTCTAATAATATGACATGTCGAAGTGATATTCATGGCAAGAAAGAATATTGCTTCGCATATCCAGTTGTTATACTATGTATTTGTCTATTTATCTATAACAGAACAAATCTTTCTTTATTCTTTAATTTTCAAAAATAAATAATTCATCTATCTTCATTTTATAAATATCAAGATTTATTTTTATTTATAAGTACTTATTCTTTCCTATAACACAAAAATAAAGTTATAACTGAAAAACAAAGTTTCGTTGTGCTGAATTTCATAAAGTCAGCAGAATTTTCGACATAAAATTTTAAAGAACTCATATGTCTTCTGTTATGTTTTATGAAATTTTTTAAGTGCGTCGTGGTCTTCCAACATAAAATATGATGTTCTACTCTTGACTTGTGTTTGATAAAAATCGACCATCTTTTAATTTATTCGATTAAAATTAGGTCTTCTGAATGAAAGGCAACTTTTCTTTCTTGTAGTTTTTTCTGTGCTCATCAAATTTTTAAGGAAGTAGTCAGTTCATATTCAGATTTCTTAAGACGTGTAGCAGAAAAAAAAACTCGATTACATTTCTAATCAACTTCATTTTATAAGCAAGGTTTAATTCATTCAAAATTATTTGTGAAATGACAATCAAAATGAATTGAAGATGAAATAATTAGATTAAAATCGACTAAAAACATTCGCATTTTAATGGATTGTTTAATCAGAAAAACTAAACTAGAATTAGGCTTTTTTTAATTTTTTTGGCATAGGATAAACGTTTTTGCCCTGCCAGCCAGTCTCTGGTTCAGACCCAATACGACATCCTAAAGGTTTTAGCTCAACTGATTAGTAGAAGAAGATTAATAACTGAAATTTTCTAACTAATATGTATTATTTAAAAGAAGTTTTACCTCTTTTGTATATTGAATGTTGATTTAAAATAATTAAGTGTCTCTTCCAAATTTTTTAATAAACCTTGTGTAGAAATAAGACTTACTACTGATTTTATAGAAAATAATGTTGTTGAAAGTAATCGTTCAAAATTAACTTTTGTATCTTTATTTGTGTTTGATATTATTGATGAATCTTTATCATTCTCTAAAACAAAAAAACAAATGAATTCATTCAGACAAGACATGATCCAACACATTCTTCAAATCTAAAACTTTAGAACTCCTTTCTCCTACGAAAGTTGAAATATCAGTTATAGAAAATGATCTTCTGCCCAACGAAAATGATGATTGTGAAGTTATTTGTTAAGATCTGATAAATATTCAAATAAAAAGAAAGAATTTAAAGAAACATAATAAATATCTTTTCTTTTCTTTACTTCAAAATATTAAATTATTATTATTATCGAGTAATAATTGTAAATTATTAAGATCATTTCATATAAATAGATGTATAACTAAACAAAGTTCATCATATTGATTATGAAAACAAAAATGATCGAATTGCTGTTGATCCTAAAACATTTGAAAGAGCATAAATACCTTCTAAACATCCAACTTATATAAAAGACAAAAATAACAAACAATTTATATTCGAGTGGATGTTTGAGTTAAACAATCAAATATTAATGTTGGTAAGCATGATATTGTTTCACATTGCATTCCATCATTGAATATAATTACAGAAGTATTTGTTTGTTGTAATGAATAATGAATTTTATGCATCTCTTGACAGGAAGACTTGATCCATTTAGGTAAATAATGTATTGACCATTGATATACTAAAAAAATGAATTGTGATCAATAAACCTTAAAATCAAAAAGTAGCTAGTAACTAACTTAATACAATAAAATCGACTGATGCATTCAACTTCAAAAATAAAACTATCTAGTTAACTAATATCTCTACAATTGACATACTTAGCAAAAGTTAAAGTAACTGCTGGACGAAAAATTGTATCATTATTAGTAAGAAATAGAAAGACAATGTCAATACAATGATCAAGTCATGATCGATTCTAAAAATAAAAGTAAAACAAAAAAAAACAAGATATTGTTTTTATCTTCTACATGTGATTAGTTTTAATTTACTGTTTTTTTTGTCTGTTATTGTTGTTGTTCAAGATAAGTTAGTATTCAAGAAAATCAATATTACGCACAATTTGAGCTAGAGCAACCTATTTTATACACATAAACAGTTTATTGTAATCATAAGTTTCATTTGTCTACTTTAGCAAGAATATACGAAATTGTACTATATTGAGTAGAATCTTCTAATAATTCAATTCCTATGATTGTAAATGTATAACATGTGTATTATTATCCTAAAGACATAATCGAAATGTAGAAAGTAATTCTGCTAATATACTTAATTGAATATATTTAAAAACAAAAAGAAAAAATATTTTTATCAAAAACAAGAGACGATTTAATATTCTAATCTAACCTTGAACTATCTTGTGAATCAATTGATACAAGTGAATATTCATTAATAAAAGAATTATTAAATGAATTTGATAATGATAATAGTCTTAAAAGATGAATTGTTCTTTTTAATTAATGTAGCAAGGAAAGAAATTTGCATATGTATCACATAAATGTAGATCGCCTACCTCGATGTTCGATAGATTTTAATGCATTCCAAGTCATATAGAGATAAGAATTTTATATCAATTACAAAATTTTTATTTAATCAGAAATCTTCAAAGATTAAAGAAAAACTCATTCGAGAATACAATTGATTTCATATCATAATGAAAAATCGAACATCTCTTTCGTACTAGATATGTACAGAATTCGTACTTTAACTTCGAACTTTGTTTTTGAGGTAATTATGTGATTGTATAATTTCAATCTCTGACATATATAAATGCAGCCTCTGGACTCTAAAATTTTTGTATGTCTAACCTATTTAGTAAAATGCTCTACTCTTTTGTTGGTTTCAAAAAGATTAAAATTTCATATTGTTTTGTTTCAACAATTCAATAGTAAAATCTTCATATCTATCAGATAACTTTCACTAAAACTTTGAGACCATGTCCAATTGAAGCCACGTTAACTAAACTCTGCTACAAGCTCCTTCATCAGATTTATCCTATTCATCTGAGTTCTCCTACTGTTACAACATTGGAAATAATTTTGGATTATAAAATAAATGTATTTTACTGAACTGAAACTTTACAAAAAAAAAAGTCTCAAACAAGCATTAAACATATTTACAGTAGGATAATCAAATTATTAACACATTAAGCAAATGTCTAATTGAAAAAAAAACATCATTGATTAACAAGTTTAGCAACTGATGTTTATTTTTCATTATTAATCATTGATTTTGAATATAATTCATCATTCATTTTATATACTAAAATATCGTGCTGTTTATTAATTTCAATAAATCAACGTTGATATGTTGAATAATCTATTATTTTAGAAAAAAAAAACTTGTTGTTCTCTTTTCACAATATTTAACTGTGTTTAATGTGTGACTAATACAAGTTACTTCTATAGATCCAATTTGAATTGAAATTAATAATTGATCAAAATCAAATAAATTTAAATATAATTTCATGTGTTTCCAATAAATTTCAAATTACAATATGATCTTTTATGTTGTAAACAAATATAAAATATCATATCAACATATTAAAAAATAAATATTTACATAGAAAATAAAATCATTCATTATTTATCAAATACTGATTGAAAGATGTTGTTCATTTGTACCAATATTTCTAGTTCTTGTTATTGATCGTTGACTTTTTCATGATGATGATTGAAATTTTTTGATATTTAATTTAAGATAACCAATTATTAAAATTTGTACTATGATTTTGATTATAATGCCCAAATAATTGATCTGTTAAAATAAAAGACAAATTATAATTAATTGAAATAATTATTTGAAAGAAAACTTACCAATTACATTTATCATTAGAAAACGTGCTATAATCATAGGATAACATATTGACTGAATAGGACATGAGAGGTTCCTGAAAATTATTTATTATTAATATTAGGAAAAAAAAAGAAAAATTCATTCTCACTCGACTTCATATCTTAACTATAACGATTGTTAGTGAATCAACTATGACTAATTTATTTCATTTCGCATTGATATTTAATGATAAATAAAATTTTATTATTCTTACTGCAAATGATGAACAGTTTCTCAATCGGTATTTCGTCGAATAGTATGAGACTACCTATTCTACAATCATTTTCTATGTTTCTATTCAATCGCATAACTTTTTTCTGATTACTTCTTTAGAAGAGGTTTCTTAGATGACAAGAATTTTCTTTTTTACTTACTTCGATTTTTTCATCATTAATTGATCAACCAAGAATATAAAAAATAAGTTCATTATATTCTGATAAAATGGTTGAATCTTTTTCGAATGTATTACATTTGCTGATTCGTCAAATCGCCGTAGAACATCTAATTGAAATTGAAATAAAACAAATCTTTGAATGCTTTTTATTCAACATTAGGATTATCTTTTATAGTCCTATTGTATAATTCATACAAAATTATTAAAAAAAAGAATTTCTTTTATAATACTTTTACAATAGTCGTAACTGATTTAGAATTATTTTCATCTTTATCTCTAGATCAAAAAAAACTTTCGATAACATGTTGTTGTTGAAAATAATTTTAAAACTTCAAGTGATTTACTTAGTTTATCCATTTTGTTTATTTTATATTGAATTCATTTATTTTAAAGCTAAATAAATAAGTTTAAACATTTTTTGATAATCATAATAAATGAATGAATAATTGACGGAAAAAGTCTAACGTCGATTGAATATTCACCTTCATCAGTGAATGAACGAAAAACTATTCTACAACAAATCTTTATATTAGATCGATAATTTTTACTGTAAATTATTATTTTAAAAAAATCAACTACTGCACTTGTTCTATTTGAACTTCTGTTTTATTATATTGTATTCAATCAATATGATCGTAAAATAGTATCTTTGTAAAACGTGATGTAATAAGTAACAAAAATCATTAAATTTATAAAAATTCCTTTTTCTTCTTTCAATTATCTCTTATATATGCGTATGTTACTAATCAAAGAGAATAGTCGATAATTTTTTTTTCTGGTCTTCTTTCGTTCAGTCATCACTCTCATAGCATGATATTGAGTGCACGACATCTCATTTGTTCTTACACATTCCAGATGAAAAGAAAAATAAATTGAACATAACATGTGTAAAGACGACATAGATATCGTGCACTCAATATCACAGCATGCGTTAAAACAACCGGTTGTCATCATACACTGCGTGTATTAAAATTCCGTCAACGTCGTCTTTCTTCTCGTTCTTCGTAACAGAAGAAAAAAAAATTAAAACAAACGGAGCTTTTGAGGGTGGCTCTAAAACAAAATGAACCTTCCCAGGGATATTCGACGTTCTGTTGGTAACCTGTACAGGCGTGTAGATGGTAGGCCTTTATAACATACATCTATGTATGTATGACTAGATGCATCCATCTCGTCATCGTCTTTCCGAAGATGATGATCATGGATGTACTAGTCATTCATGCATAAATGTATGTTTGCCTTATCATTGCCGGCTTTCTCCACTGTACAACCCAACAGAATACGGAGGGTATCCCTGGTCGCGCGTGCGTGAAATTGTTGTAGTTGGTACGCTTTGGCGAGCCAAACGTGTTCAAGAAGGCCAATTTATTTTCTTGTTTTAAAAAAAACAATTACATTTTCTTTTTCACAATGTCAATGTTTCTTTTCACAAGTGCAATATGTGGATGATTTGAAGGTAGTGATTTTTTCCATATGTCTTGCGCCTTTTCGTAATATGAAAGTGCTTTCGAGTACTCGCCCATGTTATCATACACCAAACCGATGTTGTTGTAGGAAGTAGCCAAGTCGGGATGATTCGGAGGGAGAGCTATTTTTTGGATTTCAAGTGATCGTTCATACGATGAAAGTGCTCTCGAGTACTCCCTCATGTTATGATACACCATACCGATGTTGTTGTAGGAAGAAGCCAAGCCGGGATGATTCGGAGGGAGAGCTATTTTTCGGATTTCAAGTGATCGTTCACACGATGAAAGTGCTTTCGAGTACTCGCCCGTGTTATCATACACCAAACCGATGTTGTCGTAGGAAGAAGCCAAGTCGGGATGATTCGGAGGGAGAGCTATTTTTCGAATTTCAAGTGCTTGTTCGTGCGATGAAAGTGCTTTCGAGTACTCGCCCATATTATGATACACCAAACCGATGTTGTTGTAGGGCCAAGCTAAACTGATATCATTTGGAGGAAGAATTTTCTTGTAGGTGTTCAGTGATTTTTCGTAATATGAAAGTGCTTGTGAATAGTCACCCATACTATCATATGTCGAGCCAAGTTGATGATTGTATGCCGCCTTATCTCGATCGGAAGTTGCCTTTGCGAGGAGAATCTGGTAGAGTTGTTCTGATTTTGGGTATTCACCCAGTTTGAAAAGTATGAAACCCAGTCGTTCCCATCCTATGTACTTCTTGAACTCTTCTCGTAGATGTGCTGTGAGTTTGTTAAAGTCATCATCTTGATTACCCACAAGAGTAAGATTAACTTGCCATAAGCGATCAGTATTTTTGTCTTCAATTCGTTCAATGTGATCGATTCGGAAAATTGTATGTGTCGCAAAAAGTATTTCTTCTTCTTTATTTTTGTAGTAGCCAACTTGGCTTACTTCAGCAAATGGTGTTAATGAATTTTTGCAAATAGTCGTGTCAATGTTCATAATGAATAGAATGCCAACCGAATTGGGTTTCTTTGTTGCTGGTCGTGCAAACCTTTCCAGTGAAATATTGCGATTGCGACTTGTTGATAGAAAATTATTGAAGGACATAAGTCCTCCTTTAGTTTTTTTCATTTTTTCAAAATCTTCCAAGGACAAACTTTGTCCCCGAAAGACTTGAAAATGTTTTGGCATGTTGTTTTCTTGTTCATGATGTAATTCCGTAATATGATTGTGTAAATGTCGGATGAAAAACCCCAATTTCATTATGATATCGACATTCATGACTCGAAGACCACGATTAAGCATAGGATATATAAAAGTCTGGGCTGTATACCACCATATTGGCGTATGATTACGATATTCATTTTCAACTTGTTTAATTTTATCTTCAAGAATATCATCCTGTTCACGACAATATCTAGCCAGCTCTTTGAGAGATTTTGTATCGTCATCTTCGATTTCTAATAGTGCTTCCTTTAACAATTGTGTGTACATGAACAGAGGATCGAGACCATTAAAACTAACCGAGATCATAGCTTGATCACATTGTTGTCGATCAATTTCTAGGGCTTTACAAATTGGTTCAATTTTTGTATATACACCTTTTATCTTCGGTACCTTATTGGCCCATTGTTCATGGTAAGATTGATTACCACAAAAAACATACACGGATTCTAATTGTGGTATAGCTTCCATTTCTGGTACAAATTTCTGTCCAAGTGAACCCGATACGATCATAAATGCCTTTTCCTTTGTAATGCCACTAAGATAATCAAAACATTGTTGAGCATCGGTGAATGTTGTAATGGATGCTACAATTCGTCGTAAATGTTTTAACGAATTTTGGAAATCTTCTTTTGACTCGTCAACATTGGCATCGAGCCAGACGAGAAGAAAATTCTGAATAATTCGACGAGCGGGTTGAGGAAGCGCAGCACTTCTGCCCATCGTTGACACTGATGCTGCTGTTGATGATGATGATGATGATGTTTTCTTTGGTTTATTTGTTGTGGATGATGAAGAAGATCCACTAGCAGTTGATTTTGAATGTTGCTTTTTGTCCATTTGGATGATGTTGATAATAATAATAATGGTATTCTGTTTTTCGTAAATGAATAAATAGATAAAAATGTAAATACTTGTTGGATGGTAATGAAAAGAAAGAATGGGCAAAAACAGAATTCGTCTCTTTGTCTCTGTAGATAGTTTTTATTTTGGTTTTTTCTTCTTTCCTGTTGATACTTTCTATCTTTTGGTTTATTGTTGTTATTACTATAGAAGACTTGAAAGATTTCTTATCTCGATCTTTTGTTCGTTCGTTTTTGTTTTTTATTTCAAGAGTTTTGTTACTGACGAAATGATAATGACAAAACATGTGACGAACGAAATCTCTGTGCATCTGGCATGAAAACGAAGAATCCGTCCAAAAAGCATGAATAATTACACTATTGATTGATCGTCATTCGTAGAAGAGAAAAAAACGAAAGATTATGAATAGGATCTCAAAATGAATTGCTTCATATATTGTTTTTTATTTTTCGTTTGCTTTTATCTGGTCTCATTAGAAAATTCTTTTATCTTTGTCTATGTTTCTATGTGCAAGATATCTTGAATCAATAAAATAGGCCTCTTACCAAACGACAAACAAAAATGAAGAAGAAAAAACGAAGCTACTCGTTTCTATTGTGACCTTTTTTCTAGCAAAGTATTTATTTTAATCATAATACAGTGTGAAAGCAAGAAAGAAAGCAAATTCCTTTTTTAATTAATGTAAAAATGTTTAAAACATATTTTTTTTCTGAAGATACAATAGAAGTTTCTTTAGTTTTTCGATAGAGATCATTCTCTTTTCTTTGCTGAATTGGTTGTTTTGCTCAGTCATTATGTTTTGTTATCTTTTGAAGTTTGCATCGCTATCTCAACAAGTCGAGGAAGAAGAAGAACAAACAAAGATAAACTTATAAAATAAAATGAATCAATGTTATTTGCATTGTTATCAAGGTTTTTTTCAACATCGTCATTGTAAGTAGATAGTAAGAATGAGCAACGAAATAATATCACGTGTAGATGTGATATCCTATAGATATTATGCTAATAGATTTCCACTAACAACGAATGTGTTTTATTTATGTGAAGAGATATGAATAAAAGCATGATTTTTTTTTCATTATTTCTAATATTATATATAATAAAATATTTATAGAATCAAAAATGTTTGTTCTTGTTATGTGTATTATAGTTTAATAGAATTTATCACATACAACTAAATGTTATAATAGTACGATAAGAAAACAATCGAAAAATGTGCCTATCAGACATACAATGATTAGAAGTAGAATTCAAAAAATATACACACACACATGACTGAAATGAGAAAACATAAAAATATACTAGTTTTTATGTATTAATAATTCGATATTGTACATAAACACGGTATGGGGGTTTTGTTAGATCATTATTATTATTCGATGGATATATTGTAAATCAAAGATTATTGAATGAATCAATATAAATTATCTAAGTTTAAAACAATATAGGAAAGATTATTATTTACATAAATTAAAAAGTAAACATACTTATTTTTTGTTGAATGCAATGATTTTCATTTATAAAAATAAAAGTCAACACGATGATATGGTTTATATTCAAGAAGTTTTTTCTTTCCTATCAACATGAATTACTTTTGTTAATGATCGATCACAGCATCATGATCACTTTCATTATCACGTATATAAGAATCAATATAAGGTGTTCAATTTTCAGAGTATATTTCTTAACCGTCTTTATGATCAGATGAATCAATAAAAAATCGCCTGTAAATGCTGCATAGTATCTAGTGGTGGAAGACTTAAATGGATTTGAGTTACTATTGAAATTTATTGAAACTATTGAATTCATAATATGTCGATTAATCCGAGGAAAGCTACCACTATATATAAGATCTTAAGAGTTACTGCAAAAAAAAAATTTCTGTCAGTTTGAAATTCCACAGAAGCCTCTGACAAAATAAAGATATTGGAAATTCAATAGTTCGACCGAATCTCAATAGTAGTTCTTCCTTCGTTAGTCAACCGAATATCTTCGAATTCAAACTCAATTGACATGTTTACTTTTTTATTCAATCAACGATGCAAAGAAAAAACGATAGTCGTTTTCATAATTGATGATGAAATACATTCAAATATTAGACACCATTCCATCTCATATTATGGATATGTTTAAGCATCGATTGAAGCACGAAAAATCTTAATAGAAAGTTTTGACCTGAATATTTGTTTGAGAAAACTAGCAGTTTATCATAGAATGAACCAGTAATGGATACCTATTTGAAAATTGACTATGTGGCAAAAAAGATATATATGTTCATTTTCGTTGAACTCTCACATGAACACCTATAAGATTCTAGTTTAGTGAAGACTAGTAGAATATGTTGATAAAATATCAGTCAAATAATCTTAATCGTTAGAATGTGAATCAATTATCTACAAAGAGTATGATTAAATCTCAGCAAAATTCATTCAAATACTATACATTTGTAACATAGCTTCAAGTGATGTGTTTTAGATTGCTGAATTTAAGATACTCAATGCAGTTGATCAATAATGTTACTCAATTGTGAATGGTTGTTTCTTTTTTTTGGCTAAGATAGAACAAATGAAAATTAATACGAATACTGAATAGCACTCGTACAACTATGACTAGTTCAAAATATGATCATGATCATGTCAATGTTAAAATGTCCTATAACTTTCCATTACTGTTATATCATCAATACGTATTTGCTTAAGCTTGTCTTAGTCTAGCTGTTATCTTCTCATAATCATGCTACGTACGAAGTCAAATGGCATGCAACAGAAAAAAGATTACCATTTTCTGCCGTATTTCTTTCTTTCTTTCTTGTCTTTATTTGCTATTTCGTTCGTCTTACAAACACAAAATTATTAACCATATACTGCTTATCGATCGATGATCATACAATAAATGAAAATGAATTGCAATTTCCATTTGTTAGTTAGTTCGTCTAAAAAATTTCAATAATATTGTAAAAAGGACAGAAAAATTGCAAGAAAAGAATTGTTCGTCTTCTTAGTTAAATAGAAATTGTTCTTTTTTTTCTTTGCTGATAGACGTTTTTTTTGTTGCTTGATAAGTTGTTCTGTATGCGAATGTGTCTTGTGTGCTAATAAATGAAAGATTATTTTTATCATTCATTTTTAAGTGTGTTTGTGCAAACAAATGCGAGTCTGCGTCAAAGAAGAACGATAACGAACGAAACGAATGCATCATCATCGTTCGAACGCAATAGTATCTGTAATAACAACTCGTATTCTTTCCATGAATGAGAGATGTGCACAGCTGTAATAAGGTGACACAAGAAAAAAATTTGTTACAATATAATCACGTGTTTTTGGAGCACAAAATTTTAAATTCAAGAAAACAATGAATGACAGTCGAAGTATATACTGTAAATACTGAGAGATTTTTCATTTACAATTTTGCCAGTATATAATCTCCAAAAAAAATATTTACATCATCAATAATTACTTCTTGAAAATCTATTAAGAAAAATTGACTAATCTGAAAAACAACCATTCTGTATGGTCGTTGTGTGGATATAAGTAAAGAGAAGTTTCTGATCTTCGCATCCGTATATTCACCATCTGAGATTCGCAAAATTTTTCAAAATACAACTTGCCATTGCAATCTCTGATGAAGCTAAAATATAAAATATTTACATTGGCATTCTCTGTATTACAGAACTTATAGATTCGATTATTTGAAAACTGGTCTTCTGAGAGTTAACAGTATATTCTAGAAGTATTTTTTAGTTTATCTTATATGAAAATTTTCTTCACACTCACCTTCTAATCTTGATGCTCTCACAACAATTCTGAATATCACCAATGAGTCACAATGAAGAAATGATCTTTGACATGAATCGATTTCAGATTTCACCACTAAAATATAATCAATCTTATTGATTTTATTTCATTCAAGATCATTATTTCCAATATAACAAGAATGATATGGTATGATTTATACTATTATCTCAATAAACATATATGTATCTCGATGATTTAAACAGATTAGCTTGGACCTGTCAATTAGTAGTTGGTTATGTTCCTCTAATGTATTTGCTAATTAATCTTTATTGTTCGACATAATTTCCAAATTGTCATTTTCATATTATATTATCGAAAATATTTATTATTATATTTTCTATTCTTTTTGTGAAACACGATCTAAAAGGAGTGTTGAAGTGTATAGAGCAGAAATTTGGACCTACCCCCTCCCCCCGCACACTGTGACAGAGAAAATTCATACTGTACCGATATATACGTCACGACTCACTGCTCTTCCTCTCTCAATTGTTCTCTCTGTATCGCCTCTCTCTTTGTTTCTCTATCATATATAAGCTTGTGTTGAACGTGCAATATACACATTCTGGAGATGTGAAGTAGCTAATAAACATCATTGCCGAGTAGCGGCTAGCAACTCCTCCAGTCTGTTATAACATCTCTTTCTCATCCTATCGTTCCACATACCCATCACAGACCGTGACAGAGAAATCCAATACACGGCATAGACCGTGACAAAGAAAATCCAAATTCCTTCATTCACAATATAAAAAGCTCCATCGTGTTTCACATTTTTAATCCCGTAGGGATTGCACTGAAAGCTTTTTCAATAGAATTTTCTCTCACGCAATGAATAGGATATCACTCAAACGTTTGTTTTTCCAAACACTACGGTCTAAGATCTGATTGTCGATGCAAGCAGCATTTTAGGATCTCTGATTGAGCAGATTCTCGTCGTAGTGTACGCGGACTGGCGCATAAGTTTTGTGCACTGATTAAATGGCCATCACAAATAGACATTTTTGATTAATCGTATACTTAATTTGCTTCATATGCAATATTTGTTTTATTATCTCCTGTGTCTGTGCGTCGTATGCTTTAAAAATAATAACTAATACAAATCATCTATGACAAAATTATAATACTAAATAATTATTTGATTTTTTTTTCGATAATATAATTTGATGCCAATGTGAATTAAAAAAATATACTGAGTTTATTATGATGAATTTTTACTCAATAGAATATTCTAATGCATGTTTCCTCATAGAAATAGTCTTCGACATCAGTAAAAATGGTTTCGCTTGTGAAACAAAAACACTTATATGATCAAGTTCTTGAAAAAAAGACACTCTAAACCGGTCATTAAGAAATCTTTTACCGGATCAGATTGATTTTTCAACGAGTCGAAAGCTATGATTTTGTACTATTTTCAAATATGGACTTAGAAATTTTGTTTCGGTTTTATTCCAGAATAATGGAAATAATCTTTAACTAAAAATTAGGATCTTAATTTATACATTAGCTTGTAGATCAGAAGTTATCCTACAAAATGTACTATTTGAAGTTTTTTTTTAATCTTCTGACAAAGCACTTTAATTTTCGTTTTTTCCTGAATATTCATTTTTGAAAAACCGACAAGGCTTTTTATGTTGAAAGGAGCTCCTGAAAATATGCATGGGCAGCAGCTACAGCTTAGTTCAATAACACATTTTGTAGAGAAATGTCCGCTCTACAAAGCGGCCGATTCTGACAATTCTTAGCATGTTCGAAAAGGGATTTATCGGGTAAATAAAAACCTATTAGCTCACTATTAAAAATAGTTTTTCAGCTCTTTCAAACAGTCTCTAAATCATAGCTTTGGCTAAAAACTCTGCATAAAGTGCTTTCATCCGGCCGTCTCTCTCTCGATCCTATTCACCTCGCAACGACGTTATTTTGTTATTTTTTTTCACTTTCTGCCAGCGAAAGGTAAATAGTGTTCAAAAAATCGATTTCTGTCTAAAGTTACTACGAAATTGTAGAAGATTGACAGTAAGTTGGACATTGTGGGAGAGAATAAAGGCCCCCCCCCTTTTTTTTTGACTCGTTTAAAGTAATTTCTAGCAGATTGACCATAAACAAACATGTTTTTTTAAAATATTAAAAATATAATTTTACTTACGAGTGGATGTTTTATTATTAATATAGAAAAAGAACTAATATAAGATAACGAAAAAGAAAAAGAAAAAAAAAGGCTGATTACATATAAATATACACATGTAACATCTACTATTTGATTTATACAGCAAGAAATATTCATATCTAATACGATAATAATTGTTCATTATTATTAGTAACCGAAGAATTTAATTTTGATTCATTTTCTTTTCAGAATGATTATTTTCTTCATGTAAACTTATCTCCGATCCAATAATACGTGGCATAACAACATGATTATATGATTTTAAAGGTTGTACTGACATTTGACTATCAATTTGAATTGGTGTTCGAGCAATAGCATCTTAATAATAAAGAAAAATTTATAATAATAATTTAAATTTTCTTTTACCACTAGGAGATCGAGGATCAAATAAAAGTTGAATATTATTTTTTGGTGGTGTATTACAAATATTTTCATGATATTTTGTATTTGAATTATTTGCACCCATATCAAAAAATGTTTTATTGAAATGAAACAATAATGATTTTCTCGCGCTAGAAATTTGATTGATTTTTTTTCTTTTGTTTTAATGTCACTACAATCAATGAGAAAAATTCTATGATAAAATAAATAAATAAATAAATAAAACATTATTATTATTAGTTAATTTCTTCTACCAATGAATGAAAGAAAACGATAAAATAAAGAAAGAAGAACAGTCCGTTGTTATTTATTGTTTGTTTTTTTTTTGTTCCTCTTTTGTCTTATTATGTTATTCTTTATATATGTATCGATTAATTATCGAATCATACACCCTATTATAATAAAGTTATATTAACCTGAATAAATGCAATATAATAGATTAATATTTTTAGATATGACATCTAGGTTACGCTGTTTTTTTGATATCAAAATTGATGGCAATGATGGTATTCGTATATGCAAAAGAATTTTTATCTAAAGGTTCTTTTTTTTTTTATCTTTTTTGTTTTCTTTAGTTGGTCGTATTGTATTTGAACTTTTTAATGATACATGTCCGCGTACATGCGAAAATTTTCGATGTTTATGTACAGGTAAAATTATTCGATTTTGTTTTTTCTAATTTAAAGATTTGATTTATCGTTTTTTGTTTTTGAATTTTTGTAGGAGAAAAAGGTCGTGGTTTAACATTATATAAAAAATTATATTATAAAGGATGTCATTTTCATCGAGTAGTGAAAAATTTTATGATTCAATCAGGAGATTTTACTGAAGGTAATAATTTGGCTTTTTGTTTTGTTGATTCAACTTCTTCTGATCATCAATTTATATTTTAACTAAAAAGGGAAAAGATAGAAGAAATAGAATACTCGTTGAATTCTATTTTATCTCTTTTAGTCACCACGCATCAAAAGCGGGTGTTGAATAATATAAATTGATATACGATTTTTTTGTGTCTATCTGGTCTTTAAATTCCAGGCAACGGCACGGGTGGTGAATCAATATATGGCGGTACATTTAACGGTAAAGATTTTTATTATTATTATTATTTGAAAACTTAATAAAAAAAAAATTTCTAGATGAAAATTTTCAAATCCAACATGATCGACCATATCTTCTTTCGATGGCTAATCGAGGTCCGAATACAAATGGATCACAATTTTTCATGTAAGAAAAATCAATTATTTATTTATTCGATGAATTTAAATAACAAAAATTTATTTTCTATTTTTTTAGTACAACATCTGAAGCATCACATCTCGATGGGTAAACTTTTTCAATATTCAGAAATCAGTGATAATATTAAAATTAAAAATTGTTAGCGCAATCTTTGTCAGATTAAAATGTGAAATACGATATAGGTGCTCTTGCTAATCACAAGAAGATTGCTTCATTCTATCTATTTTAAGACACATTTATTCGTCATCCTTTTAGTAAATCCTTTAGAAATGCAGCAAGTAGGTAGTTCATATTTGGCATACAGTTTTTGATCGTATATCGACAGTGTTTATGCCGGTCTATGGGGAGAGGACTCCAAGTTTTCATTCCTATACTTCAGCACTCTTTTAAAATCGTATTTCACAAAATCAAATTTTAATGAGATAGGAATAGTAATATTTTAATCGAATTTTTTGGTGTTTATTTTCATATGAAAAATAGATCTCGGAAGATTTCGGCTAGTAGTCTCTTGTTAACTGTAAATACTGAAATGGGCAATAATTAAAATACGATTTAGCAATAAAAAAAAAACTTTATTTGAGTAATTTGTTATTATTAAATGTATAATAATTAATTCATTAAGTAGCAGTAGTAATTTTATATTTTAGCAATAAAACAAAGAAAAATAAAAAACAGTATATTATTATGTGAATAAAGCTTTTTTTTGCTTTAGATAGCCTGTCTCCTTTTCTTTTTATTTTGTAAAATTGAAAAAATACATATTTGTATATATAAGTGAATTCATATTGCCCTTTGTTAACGGGTGATTGATCTAACACATCAGTACTGAACTACTACTTTATTGGAGAAATGGTAATTATATATATATGAATGAGCTAGGAAAAAATCAAATACTCTAGAAAGAAAACATATCTGAAAAACATCAAGAGAAGAGAAATATCCAAATGAGGAAAAGAGAAAGAAAACAAAAGATATGTATATATCGGAGTTGATTTTAAAATTGAGTTCCCTTTTAAAGGCGACTAGTTGAATTTAAAAAGCAATTAGTTGATTTTGAAATATTTTAAAGTCAACTGCGACATATATGTATCGTACTTCTCATCTGTCCGACATCGTAGAAGAGAAGGTAGGAAAAAAAAGAATATCCTTTTTATATAGAATTTACCTTTAATTTAAATAAATTATTGCTCATTCAGTATAATTACTGCTCATTCTATTTAATTATTGTTCACTCTATATAATTATTGCTAATTCAAATTATTTTATGGCTCAATTAAATATAAGTCATTCAAAAAATATCTATCCACTTTTTCACGTCCGTATTATCGTCACGTATTCAGAAATTCTTCAAAGGGTTGCACACCAATAAGAAAATAATTTTTTGTTTCGAGAAAAGTTTTTCTATCTACACTTCTCCTGACTACGCTCCTGCACATATCATAACAAATAGTTGTGTTCAAAAATTTTATTATTATGATATCAGTTAAAGTATGATGAAATCGAGCATTGTTTTTACTCTCTCAGCACATACAGAAAGAAAGTTTCCTATCAGGGCTCGAAACGGGCCTCATTTTTATGGCCCATCTAAAGTGGTGACCCGCCCGGCCCGGCCCGACCCAGGGCCGATGAAGATTTTTTTTACGGACATTTTTCCATGCCAGAATTCAAAAACCACATGCATGATTAACAATGTCTTTAAGAACATATTGTCCGAATGTTATAGGGAATTTTTTAGTCAGATTGCTGAGACAAAAATAAAATCAATATGGGATAAATCGAGCTGCTTATTGAGTCAAAAGAACAAACAAAAGATGTTCGAAGATTTTTAAAGTCAACAACGATTGTTTTGTGTGACTGAATATCCTTCAGCACTGTTTCTCTAGTAGGAAAAGGCACGAAAAGAGTAGTATATTACTAGTTGAAAGTTTTAGCGATGAGAATCATTCGATGAGATAGTGCGCAGTAATAAGCTCTAGAAAATTTCTAACTCCGCTTTAATATGTAACTGCCAAACTTGCCGTTGCTATCACAAGTTTCACATGAATATATAAAAAATAAGTTATTTCTATAAACAATAAATTAGATCTGAAAACTATGTGACAATATTTTCTACTTTTTATGCAGATCACTTTCGACTTACATAAGTCTTACTTCACTAAATGCCCGAACTAGAAAGAGCGTAAACTCAAAAAAATGGTACACTTCCTATTGAGTTACTAGTTAATCAAAGTTTAAGAGTTGAATAAACTGTCATTTGTAACGGTTTGTTTTCGACACATTTCTTCTGTCAATCATATTCTCATAGTAATTAATGTAATTAATACACTACTGAATAAAGTATATGGTCGAGACATAAAATTCTTTGAGATGTTATTATGTTTTTTAAAAATATTTCAATCTAGAACTCGAATATTTTTTCTCTTGTAAACTTTTTCAGTAATTTGAATTGTATATGACAGATATAAAATACATTAAATTTAAATAAGACACCGGGCCGGGCGGCTCGTTTCGAGGCCTGTTTCCTATACGAAATTAGAATACTTCCGTCACTATTTTTGGTATGTCTTAAGTATTTCTTCGTAAAAAAAAAATTTTATCACTAAACGAGAGAGCTTTTAATAGAATTGTAATATTTGTTTTTTTCTTTTTTATTTAGTAAACATGTAGTTTTTGGTCATGTTGTATCCGGTCAACAGGTAGTTGATACAATTGAAAATGTATCAGTTGATCCGAATAATAGTCGACCATTGAAAGATATTGTTATATCTCATTGTGGTCAACTTGTACTTATATCGAGTAAAACAAATCAAAGTTTGTTTTTTTTTTTTATTATTATTAAGAAATTTCTTCATTTTAGAAAGTCATAAAAAAAAGAAACATAAAATATCAACAGGAGATGAAAGTGAAAATGAACAAGGTAGTGAAAGTAGTCCATCATCTAATGATGATGAGAAAAAAGAAAAAAAAGTTAAACGTAAAAAAAAAGAAAAACATCAAAGAAAAAAAGAAGCAAAACGTTTAGCAAAACTTAATGTTGAAGAAGAAAATAAACCTGATGAAACAACTAATAATATTCTTAAAGAATCAAGTGAAATATCTGGTCGTGATATAATGGGTCTTAAAACAACAATTCTTCTCGAGGAAATACCTGAAATACCTGCTCATAAATTTCTTATGAGACCTACTTTAAATGATAATAATAATAATAATAATAATGAAATATCAAATACACGGTAAGAAAAATTTCCTAATCTTTTATTTTATATAAAAAACTAAACTTTTTTTTTTTTCTTTAGTCCAACTAATTATCGTTCATCAAAAAAAATCGATTCAAGTGGTCGTCCAGTTAAAGGTCGTGGTTTTATGGTATGATGATAATTTTGTTTTTATATTTATTCTAATTTTTCTTTCTTTTTTTTTGTTCTATAAAGAGATATACTGGAAAAAGTCATTCACGATCACGTACACCACCACATTGGCGTTTAGCAGTTGAAGATCGTAAACGTTTTTCTGATATAAATGAATATCGTAAACAAAATACAAATGAAAATAATTATAAACATAAACGTATTGATGATGAAAAAAATGATTATAATAGAGAAGATCGACATTTACGTCGACAAGAAAAACGAAAAGATGATAATGATGAT
>CAJNOL010003319.1:0-14204 GCA_905250125.1 Rotaria sordida
TCAGAAAAAATGAATGAATGGAAATTTCAAAAGTTACGCAAAGAGATTAGCTTTAATTTGAAAGCAGCCCGAGTTCTGTATCTCTTATATTGACGAGGTTATAACGATTCTCCTGAAAGTCACATAAACAAGCTGGAAGTTCGATCTGAAATTTTTACCATAAGCGTTTCTCACTAGGATCACTCATTCCTATAAATTTCATCCCAAACTGTCTGTTCTCAGTGATAAATCACTTCTGAGGAGACTTCCTCAAGCAAATAAAAAGCAATATATTAGTTAATCGTCTTCAAATGCATAATTCCTTCTGATCCATAACTTGTTTTTCACCGCTATAAAATCTAAACTACTAATAAGCTAAATTTAATTGTAGTAAATCTCTTTGTCGATCAGATTCTAATTGCATGGTAAACATAAACATGATTAATTAAATACATATTTCATATCACAATATTTAAAGATTTTTTTTTGAATTGAATTCTTTTCTTTTAGTGTTTATAACAAACAAAATGGTGCATAATATATAATCATTTTAAATTACAATTCATAAACTCTTCGAAGTTATATTGACATTGATTAAAATTAAATTCTATGAAATCATTTGATCTTTGTTTAACAATTGTATTTCACTCTCATAATAAATCCATGAATAAAGAAATTTTTATAGACAAAAAAAAAGAAAAAAGAGTTGCTATTAAGTAATTTAAGAAATGCAGAAGACAAAGCCGGAGCAAAGCGAGAGAGAGAGAGAGACCAAGCACCTTGAGAGGAAAAATGAACTATTAGAAAAATATTATTTACATAGAAAGAGACAAAAAAAAATGGAATGACAATAGATTGAGTTCAGCACCAACATATTCACCATTCATTAATATAATCAAATCCCGAGAAATGTTCTTGATCGTCATCACGAATTGGACGAGGATCTTTAGCTGGAGTTAATATCGGTTCTTCTGATGTAAATTCTGTATCAAAATTTGAAACATCATCAGCACTTCGCTATAAAAAAAAAAAAAAGAAATCCAATCCAGACGAAAATGATTTATAAAAGTGAATACAAACCACAATAGGAACAAATGGTGGTTTTATCTTTTTCGAAAGTAAGTCTTCCCATGTAATATTCTACAAAAAAAAAGAATAAACTTTCTACTGAATTATTATTTAAATAAACAAACCTTGAAAAATGATTGTCGTTTAACATCAGCAGCATCGTGTTCACCAGCACCTAATCGATGTGAAACATTTTTACGAAGAAGCTTCAAAAGATCAAATTAAAAAATTTAAATAAGAAAAAATTCAATGAACATAAAAAAAAAAAAATAAATCATACTCGTTTCATAATAGTAATCGATTCAACTGATAGAAATTTTGGATATTTAACTTCATCATTTACAATTGAATCAAAAACTTCTTCTTCATCATCACCTGGAAACGGAGATTCTCCAACTAACATTTCATATATTAAAACACCTTTGAAAAAAAGAAACGAAAAAAATTATTGATAAAATTAAATCATTATTTCATAATTACCTAAACCCCACCAATCAACAGCACGCGTATATGATGATTCAGTAAGGACTTCAGGTGCCAAAAACTAAATTAATCATTTTTTTAGAAAATTAAAATATTTTTCTATTATATTTTTCATTGTCTCAATGGAAAATTTAACAATTCTAGCAGGTATTTCAAGGACATTAGACCGTTCTGTATTTTAATTAGAGCCCTACCAGGATCCGGATCCATGTGAATCCGAATTCGGGTAGGACCCAATGGACTCTATCTGTGGGTAGATCCCGTCGAGTACAAAAATTTTGCATCCGGATTCAGTTGATTAAAGTTTTTTGGATCCGAACCTGGACCTGATCCCGAATTGTACTCTTGATACTTAATAGAATTTATTTAATTCGCGGGCTGATAATCCTCCACGAATACACCCTCAACAGGTCTGAAGCAGTCTCGATCATGATCTTATAATTGGCTCTTTTTTTCAGAGTAGCACCCATGAAATCAGATCTGGACTCGGTCAACAGGAAATTCTTGGATCCAGATCCGTGGTCTTACTCGACGGACTCTACCTGCAGAGCAAGCTTTTTTCGAGTCCTGAATCTCGTTTTATTTTCAAAATAGCTTGTGGGATAAGAGAAATAGAATTTTTCGAGACTGTCCAACGGAATTCTAATTTTAAATAGATATGAAATTGTGTAATGCGCTGCTGAAATGACAAATCTTTTTCATAATTTAGTGTTATTAGAAGAACATTCTGGATTTATTGAGTGTAATATAATATTCTTTGATTGACATTGACCTCAGGTATGAAATTCAATACTTCCAAAGGACAATGTGTAATTTCATATCCATCAATCAACACAATAATAGTGTCAGAACAATTGTTTCTCTATCATCAATAAGAAATATAAATCAACAAATATTAAATGTGAGAAGTCATTAAAATACAGAAAGGTTCATTGTTTCTGAAAGCTATCGATTAGATTAACTTTTCACTCCGCTACAGCGGTTCCAGAAGAACTATACGAATAGAGTACTAGCGTACCTAGTATGACAATTATGTGGTCTGATCCACCGAGTGTCTACCTCTTAGTGTAGGGCCATTTAATTGACAGATAAACCATGTGATGGAACTATATACTAAGCGTTAATTTTGCTTTTCTTTTACTATATTATTGAGTGAGCAAAAGCAACATCTATCCTATCTTATTGGAGTAAAAGAAAACGGAAGGAATGAACCGATGAAAGTTAATGTCAAAGAAATAAATATATTTTTAGTAGATCTTCTTAAATCGGCATCTATCTTGCTTTGGAGTCATTTTATAACTTCTAAAGACATTTAATACAAAATAAATACTATTCTAACTTCTCATGAGCTGAGCTTTGTAATGCATATATTATCATTTTTCTTAATTCCTCTAAAGAGGCCTCGTAGTAGATTTTTAGATGAGTTATGTGCGTTAGTGTGTGCAATTGGTCAACTTATCGCGACATATTCGAAACATATCTAACTAATTAGTAGACACCTTTTATCATAGAGATTCCGAAAGATCTTTATTTACTGCAAGTAGAGAACGATTTTTTTCAAAATTATCGATTTTGTAGGCTTAATATTTCAAAGATGGAACGATGAAAAAAATTATTCTTTTTACCAATCGGTAGTTCATAAAGTTCACTACAAAAAAAAAAATGTTTTTATCATTTTCAAATTCCATATTTCCTTTATATTCTGTAATCATTCTATAAATGACAATTTCAATTGCCAATAGAGGAGACGATAAAGGCTTACCTCAGGTGTTCCACAAAATGTACTTGTTGTTCCACCATAACCAATACCTTCTTTACAAAGACCAAAACTAAAATAAGTAAAATGAACAAAATAAAAATAAATAAATAAATAAAACTCTTACTCAGCTATTTTAAGATAACCTTCACGATCTAATAATAAATTATCAAGTTTAAGATCTCGATAAACAATTTTATTTGAATGTAAAAATTCCAGGCCAAGTACAACACAAGCAGCATAAAAACATGCACGTTGTTCATCAAATACATCTTGATGTATATGCATCATAAGATCACCACCAAATGCATATTCCATAACAAATATAACATGATCACGTGTTTGAAAACATGAATAAAGATTAATTAAAAATGGATGATGACTACGATTAATTACTTCAAATATACGTTTTTCGGACATTAATGATTCAACTTCATCACGTGCTAATATATCGCCTTTTTTTAATACTTTTAATGCATAATAATCTCCACGACGTGGTAAATATTCAGATAAAATTACCTTAAAATTTTTAAATATATATATATATATAGATAAATAATTAAAAAAAATTTTACTTTGCCAAAATGACCTCGGCCTAAAACACTAACAAGACGAAATGCTTCAATATGAACACCTTTTGGAAATCTAAAATAATTCAAAAGAAGAATTTTAATAAATCAAAAATGAAATAAATTAAATAAACCTTGAATCAGGAGTACTAAGTGATTTATTTCTTATTGGAAGAATTTCTTGATGTTGTTGTTGTTGATTAATATTCATTGGTATTTGATTCATTGACGATGATCGATTAAATTTTTGTGATGGTTGTCGTTCAGTTACATTTATATTTGAACGTGATATATCATTTATTGATTTATTTTCATCAGGTAATTGAGAATTTGATGGAATTGTAGTTTTTTGTGGAATTATAGTTGCTGTTACTACTGTATTTTGTTGACGTGGCCATGGTGGTTTTGGAGCTACTGGTGGTGGAGGACCTTTTATATTACTTTTTTTTTCTACTATTGTTGATGAACCATTTATTGGCATTTCATTTATATTTGATATTGCTTTTGTTGAATTTATTGGACGAACATATTGAATTTGAGGAGGAGGAGGAGGAGATGTTTCCTAAATTAATTAAGATAAAATGATTTTGTTTTTTTTTCGTAAGTCTCATTCGAAAAATCGACCTTTCCATGACGTTTTCAGGAGATAGTCAATAAATAAGAATCATAAATAACTCATTTAGCAACCTGAAATTGTCTATGGGCGTTCAGTCTATATACTTAGTTTTTTTCTTTGAAAGAGCATATCAGGATTGTCAATAGTTTTTAGGAATGGGAGAGACTGAAGACTCGACAGGAAATGTTTTCATCCTCATTTCAAAACAGACGATCGGTCACCAGTAAAGCTCATCGGGTCCAAAAATGTCTGAATCCGATGGACTCTTCCCACAAAAGATTAATCAATCGGGTTTGAATACAAAATTTGATCGACCAGGTCCGGATCCGAAGGACTTTAGCCATCAGGCCATTCCTCTTCTAATCCTATTCACTTCGCAACGAAAGTTAGCAGAAAGTTGAACAACTTGTGAAAACGCTCCTATCCTTCCTAATCGAGAGCTTCGATCAGGATGCAGAGGAACATGACTGGATTCTTTTTTAAGCAGAGAAAAAGTATAAAAAGTTCCAGATATGGACAATTCCACTTCGACTCTAATGAGAAAAAGCATATACAAGTACTCTTTTAAATAATGACAATAAAGAGTAATTCAAGAAAAGAATTCTGTCATGTCCTGCATCTTGACATGTGCTTTCAGACAAAAAAAAAGATTAAATATATAGAATGAAGATTAGAGTCTATTAGATCCGACCTGACAGGGTCCAGAAATTCTTAGATCCAATGGGGTTTACTCACAAAAGATTAATCAACTAGATCAGAATCCAACAATTTTGATCGATCTGATCTGGATCCAAGAAAATTTTATCGACCGGGTCCGATGGGCCCACAGAGAATTCTGGGTTGTCCCATTAATAGAGCATATTTTTCAAACATAAAATGACAGAAGTGTTGCCTATGAAAGACTAAACTTGGAATTATTTTTCATTTTTTTTGTTATGATTGATATTTACATCATCAAATTGTGAAGTAGATGGACTTGTTGAGCTTGTTGGTGAAAATGGTCCACTTTCAATTGGACGAAGTCCATCGGATGGTATCGTATCATATTGAATATAATGTGAAGGTGTTGGTGATGTTGGAATTGATGATGATATTGTAGAATTTCCATCATAACAATTTGGTGTTATAACACCTTTTGTTATTAATCGATACCATAATGTTACATCGATACGCATATGTGATGGACGTGGTAAATTTTTTCCTTAAAAAAAAGAAAATTTTTTTATGAAGAATTTTTTTTTTTTGAAAATATATAAAACCTTTTCGTTTTGTAAATAATTTTTTTTGTCGTTTTAATTTTGGTGCTGCTTTAACTAATGGATTAATAAATTTAATCTATGTAATTAAAGAATATTGATAAAAAAATAAAATAAAAAAAAATAAAAAAAATCAATAGACTAACATCAGCAAAAAGAACTCCTTGTGGTTCTAAATGAATAATCATTCCACTTATTTCATTATTTGGATTAATAAAATCTTCTAATCGAAGAAAACGTATAGCACACATATTACGATAATCACGCCAAAAAATATTTATTTCAAGTTCACGAGCCTAAAATTTATTAAACAAAATCAAAAATTCAATATATTTAATAATAAAATAAAATTTTATACTCGATCAAGTTCAATTGTATAACGTTGATCCCAAGCTTGTTGACTACATGGTTTAAAAGCAGTTTCAACTGTCCGAACGCTATCAACACGTAATATAGCATTGATTTCGTCTTAAGAATACAGAAAAAAAAACAAATAGTTGAAGTCAAAATATGATTTCTCGCTTTTATATTCGATATGGGCAACAGATGGTCATAAGTTAACTTTACATATTTTTCTTTTTATAATATAATTCTATTGTTAGCCAATTTAAATGGATCGTCAGATGTTTAGAAGTATTCATTTGTTAGATTTAAGTAACAATCAATTAGTCGAATAATATTTTTTTGGGTACGTCTACGTACACAATGTCATACATATTTTAACATAAAATATTGATGATTTTGTAACAGAAGTAGAATAATTTCAAGCATCTTACTAATTAAGGATCAATAATAAATCATCAATTTCAATAAAAGATAGACAAAAAAAAATCTCTTAAAACAAATGGCTTCCTTATTTTATTATAGATAATGTAGAATATGCCACTGAAGCAATTTGTTATTAATTTTAGCTTAAGACCACATGTGGCAATGTAAACAATGTTTTATAAACTTAGGACATTGACAATAACTAATCTATATATAAACAAACGAGCAAGTCTCTAACTAATTACAATGGAGAAAAACTATTTCGAATATACTGTTAAATATTTCCAACATAACTGATCATCTAATTCTTCTTTCTCACTAAGACAAATATAAATATGAAAATGATGATAACCCAAAACAAAAAAAATAGACCAGTAATCTTTTGCGAGCATTTTTAATGATAGACAATGATGTAATAATATCGATCGTTTAGATTTGAGAGAAAACGTGAATTTATGTTTTCAGGATTAGTTAAAGTGTGCACCAAATAAACACTTATACAGTATATTCAAACGTTTTAATGTGGACCTATGGCTATATTTAAGATAAAAGAAATTCTTCATGATTGTTTTTTGTCTAATGTAAACAGTCTATTCAACAAACACTTTTTAACCATGAAAATATAAGTGATAAAATATACAATGAAAATCCTATTAGTAAATTTGAATAATCATATTGAGATCAAAAAAGAAAAAACTTAAATCTATTCTGTCAAAATATAAATCTTAATGATAAAGCAAAAAATGAATAACTTACTAGATAATTCATTTTTTCCACGTAATGTTTTATATTTGGCATCTGGACTTGAACCGAAACTATCACGTTTGCTAACAGCTGGAAGAAGAGCATCTTCGAATAAATCTTGACAACCAAGAAGTCTTTAAATACAAATGATCAAAAAGAAAAGAAAGAAAAGAACCATTCAACTAACCGAACTTGAAGTTTTCCAGTAACAGCAGCTGGTTTTAAAATACTATCATTATAAAGTGCTGATGATTGATAATTTGAATTATTATCATTTCGTTTTTTATATCGTCTTCTAAGTGCTTCTTCAAGTAATGCAATCCTTTGTTTTGATTCAAATAAACTTTGATGTGCTTCAGCTAAAAGTTCTTTTTTAGCTCCTGTTTGTTTAAGAACTTTAACAGCATTTTCACCACCTTTTTTCATTGTTGTTTCAATAGCTAAATGATGTTCTAATTGTTGTATTGTTTGCTCTGATGGCCATAATGATTGATCATTTGAATGATTATTTTCTTTTGAATTATTATTATTATTGTTATTATTATTATTATTATGTGTTGGTGATAATAATTCTGTTTCAAGACGTTTTATTTCTAATCTTATATATTCAACTTTAGCTTTAGCATCTTTTAATAAAATTTGTGCTTCATCACACATTTTTCTTGATGATTCTTTTCTTTGTCCACTATATGTTGTTAAAAGTGTTTCAGCACCAGCTTTAACTTTTAATTCAATTTCAAGTTGTTTTTTAAGTGCATGAATTCTTTGTTGTATTGGATTTTGTTCATTTCCAATTGTTGATGAATGTGCACTTGATGAAAGATCATTGGAACCTGAAATTAAAGTAAAAAATAAAATAAAATATCTGCTTTGTTTTTTTTCTCTTTTTGGTTACCATTTTCTAATTGTTTAATTTGCATTCGTAAATGATCAGCTTTAGTTTTTGCATCTTTAAGAACAATTTGTGCTTCATCACACATTTTTCGATATGTTTCTTTTCTTTGACCTGTATAAGTATTTAATATAGATTCTGCACCTGTTTTTACTTTTAATTCAATTTCAAGTTGTTTTTTTAATGAATTTATTTGTTGTTCAATGGAAGCTTGTTGTTGTTCATCGGTATGATTTGTTTCAATACGATCTATAAATTTTATTTGAGAAAAAAAGAAATTTTTTTTTTTGTTTGTTTTTTTTAATTAATCAAAAAAAATCAATACCATGAGAATTCATTTGGATAGTTTCATGGGAAGAACTCATTGTGATTGAATAAATATTAAGATAATGATGCCATTCAATGTCAATGAAAATATTTTCATCATTCCTATAAGGAAAACATTAACTTACAGAAGAATAAACGACGACAATAATAACAATTTTTACTTTGTATTTGGTAGATTAATAACCAATAGAATTGATACTTTATTCCTTCGTTTAATATATCAAAAAGCGACCTCTGACAAAAAATTTCATTGTTGTTTTATTTTAAAATTTGTAATTCGATAGGAATGTTAACATACGTACATACATTCCTTGATGGAAATTCATAGTGTTAATCAAATAATCGAGATATGATGGGTCGTCTTTTTTTTTTTTTTTATTAAAAAATACATATCAATGACAATAATCACAAAACATATTTTGAATTTTTTTTCTTTTATGAGATAATTAAAAAAAACAAATAAAATAAAATTCTTTTCATTTACTAATTTTACTTTCAAAAACTACATTGAATAATCTCGGTTATGCACATTTGAATCAGCTGAATAGTTTGATTCTACGTAGTACTCGAAACACTGATGTTAATAAATTCAATCTACATCAAACGTCAAATGAAGAATATTGTTATAAGATTTCATTTCAATTCTTTTCTCGTGTTAAATCATTTTCTTGATGATTTCAATATTAATCATTAAATAGAAGAAAGTAATTCAATACTTCAAATATTTATTTTATTTTATTTTATTTCATTTTTATTGTTTACATAAATTGATACTTAACAATACTGGTTGACTAGAGAGTTCATAACGAAACGAAATTATTAAATAAATCAAAATTTCTATTCTTTATAGGAAAAAAATTTATTTATAGGATCTATTGAAATATTTGTGAGTTTACCGATTCCACCAATAAGGAAACCATTTGAAATGATTCGTTGCTTTTAACCCGATATTTTGTTCATAAGTAGCAGACATTCAAGATGATATGGGTTCATGTTGTACTATCACTCAGATAGAAGTTTTACTAAAATTTTCTTCTAGGAGCCTAATGTGATATTTCCAGCAAAATCATATTTTCAAACTTTCCACATATTAAGACTGAAACTGGATTTCAGAACTATTCCACGTAGCATAAACGAGATATGAATTTTGCAAAATATAGGTGCTTTTCTACAGGTATTGTATAAAATGTGAATATTTTGAAAAATTCATACCTCGATTATACTACGCAGAATAGTTCTGAAATCTAGTCGCGGTCTCGATATGTACAAAGTTCGAAAATATGATTTTGCTGGAAAATCATGCTCCAACAGGAAGATTTCAGTAAAACTTTTCTATCTCAGTCAAGTCACTACATGGGCTCATATCGTCTTGGACTTTTCTTAGTCTACAGGTCTGATATTTATGATCAAAATATGGGGTCAAAAGAAACAAATCATTTCGAACGGCTCCCTCGTAAGTAGAGCCTATCGGGTCCGGGTCCAAAACGCTTTAATCAGCCGGGTTCGGGTCCGGGTCCGAAAATTCTTGGACCCGATGGGCTCTACTCGTAAGCTCAAACTGGATCAATAGGAGTCTAAGCGAGTTTTACTTTATGTATGTATGCTTTCACCATCACACTCAGTAAAGTGATGTTGTGGAAAATTCTATACAACATCATATACCATGGTAGATCCTACTGAAACATACCTTTAGTTTGGTTCTGTTTAGGAAGGAGAAAGTCTTCCAAAGCTACAGAGAAACCATTAATTCATTAGTTTTTTTTTTCAAAAAAATATGTTCTCCGCTAGAACTTATTATACTCTTGTTGTCAATCGTGAACATTTTTTTCTTTAATTAGAAACAAATATATTTTTACTGCACATAAAAACTGTTGACATAAATAATATTAAAAGTAATGTTCTTTCTAATTGTTGTCTGGCGTATTATCTATTTTTTCATATTATTTTGATATTGTGACCTTTTGCTCGTCCTAGATACATACAAAAAATGTTTTACAATATCATCTAAATCGTTTTCCGTAACCTCCGGTTTTAATACAATAAATTTCACAGCTATTTCTAAGGCTGCTGATAAAAGATTATTCTGTAGTTTTGTTTCAATTCGTTGGAATACACTAAAACTTCGTTCACATTCATTAGACCTAATGGGTAAAGTTTTTAAAATTTAATATAATTTAAATCATTCAAGTATCAAATATTGAACTGAATTTCGCACATAATATTCTACAGTATCTATTAAATGAATTTTAGATATGTTGACGATCAAACCATAATTTTGGTGTTTGCCTAACCTTCGGTCTTTTTCATATATTATTCTTCAAAATATGACCTGATTTAGTTTTTCTTTGAGAGAAAATAATTAATTTTCTTTAAAAACTTGCAAACAGACCTTCGCTTTTACATCGGAGGATTAAAAACGTTATCTATTCACAAAAGATAATAAGTAGAAGGTTCTACAAGTCCGAAATAACATAGACGATTTTCCAAAAAAAAGGCAATTGTAATTTCGATTATTTTTTCTCATTTTAAAACACTCTTCATTAAATCTAATATCTTTTTACATCATGTCTCATAGTGAAATATTAACAATCAGAAAAGGTTACTTCTTTGATTCTCATAAAGCTTAACAAAAGTTCTTTTTATGTGTAGAAAAATGAAAATGTTTTATATTGTTGATAAAATATACAATAATAAAGCTAAAAGCTGGCACATCTAGTTGTATATACGGAGTAAATTTGTAATTATTTTCATACAAAGACTATATCGTAAAACAAATTATCAATACTAAACAATCGATATTTCGAGATTTGTATTTTCTCTTCTATGAGATGTTATATTAAATTTAATTAGAAAAGTAAAATATCACCAAATAGTAATCTCTTGGAAAGATACTTTGAAAGTTTTTCAAAAATAAGAAAGTGAAAGCGAAAACAGATTTTTATCTTTTGGCAGAGTCAGTTCAATAAACGACATTTTATGCTTTAAAGACCTAAATATGACTACATTGTTGTTCGTTCTTTATGTCGATTGAAATATTCGACAGAGAAATACAGTATTTTTGCTCGTTCTGTACAGAAACGAAAATAAAAGTTCATGTTTAAAATACCATACGAATGACGAGAGAGTATAACGAAATACTGTATAATTATAATTGAGATAAAAATTTTATCTTTGGCTTTTTGGCTATTTTAACAGGAGTGTCATCATTCGAATTATAATTATAAGTGAGATATAAATTTTATCGTGGCTTTGTATATGAAGGAGGGCTTCGCATTTTGTTTTATTTATTTTCGAAGTGATGTTAAGTTCTCAGGTGTCCATTTATATTCGAACTCGAATTAGACAACTTATGGCATCGAATGAGCATATTTTCAAACATCTTACATAAGAATATTAATGGAAAACAGCTGAATTTATTGTCAAAAAGATCATTTTTTTTTCCTATAAAAAGCTTCAAAAATGCGGGTTTTTGTGTACTCAAAAAGTGAGTACACTCTAGAATCGGTCAGTGTGTCCGTCCGTCCGGCCGGCCGTTAACACGATAACTTTTGAAGGGAGAGTCCGATCGCGATGAAATTTTCTACACAGTTTAGTCTTAACAATATCTCGGTCGAGTTCGAAGATGAGAATGATTGGCCGAACCATTCTTGAGTTATTGCAAAAATAGTCATTTTTCCCTATGAGAAGATCGACCCTTCTCTGCTTTCATAAAAAACTTTTCCTATCATAGTCATATAAAACCCCAACTATTATATACCATTCGATAGAGAATTTCACGAGCTACAAAACGGTATATAAAACATAAAGAAACAAGAAAGCTAACTCGCCTATTGCAAGGGTAATTAAACGGGAATTGGTTCTGTTTGTGTCCACACTCTAATTGAGCCACAATTAGAGCTCTGTCTTTCGATCACAGCGATGATAGTTCGAGGTTTTTTGGGTCGGAGAACTCCAATATAAGCTTCGTTTGCCTCGAAATCCTATTGGTTGAGCAGTAACCAATAGAAATCAAGTTATAGGAAAAGCGACTTTGTTAGGGTAAATCAAGGCGAAGAGTTCAAATCTGAGCTCTATTCATCTCTAAATCCTATTGGTTGAGCAGTAGCCAATAGAAATCAAGTGTTTATAGAAAGGGTTTGCCGGGATAATTTTTATGCCCACATATTCTAGGATGAGTCATCTGTCTCATTCACTTTTTGAAGTACACATAACTCTCGGATTTAAATCCGAGGTTTCCACATTTATTTGGTATATTTTTTAGACAATTTTCAGCGAATTCTAACCCAAAAACCCTTTTGAAAAAATTTTCAATATAGACAATTTTGTACAGCTCGACGAGCTCTATCGAACCAGTAAAAATATCAAAGAAAAAAATTTTGGTCGATTTTTGAATTATTCCTACCTTAGATATTTTTCCAAAGATATCATTTTGTTAAATGAAAATCTAGCATTCCTTTTTATTGAAAGAAGTAATAAAATAAATCGATCATATTTAAAAATTTGTTTCATAACTGATTGTCTTTTGCTTTGAAAACAAAGGAAATTTTTTTTTCGAAGAATCAAGATTATCTACCTCAAAGTCTTTTGTCAGCGAACCAATTAGACCATGGCGTCATCTACAGTCGACGTTGTCTTAATTAATCAAACTGCTAATGATTAGAAATATATAAGGTTTGATTTTAACAGATGATTTGGTGAACTTTTAAAAAGTTAGGTTTAAACAATTAGAATATAATTGGTTACTTAAAGATCTTTATGTGGGAATATATGGATAATTCATATATTGCTGTCGGTACATTAGAATATAATAAATATCTTAAACAAAAGTAGATACCCAGGTCGACCAATCTGATAATAGGATCCGATAGGTTCCGTCTCGGATCCTATCGGCATCCTATCGGATTTTCCCGGAAAACCGGTTACGGAAATGTGACGGAATCCTCGGTATCGGCAATCCTATCGGATCCTACTGTCGACATCCGATCGGCAGCTATCGGAACGGAAGCCGATCGGAAACCACTTTCGGCAGCCAACACTAACGTTACTAACGGAAGCCGAATCGCTCCAACTGTTCATAATCCATCAAATGCCATATTTAAAACCAAAAAAGCATCTCAACGCACAATAAATAATGCACACAAATTCGAAATACTAATATACACATACACAAAACCATTACGAACCGCCTGCGAAGCCTAACTCAAACAATACTATTCACCAATCTATCCTCATAAAATTACCAGACGTCCATAATAGCATCTCTGCTAAAGCCAGCCAAAAAAAGCTAAACATTCGCCCCTAACGACACATTCTCATGAATTAAAAAACTACATGCGTTTTACACTAAACATCGCCTTTCAAAAACATACTCAAACTAGCCTACCAATCGATGAAAGCAAAAACAGACACTAAATTGCATACATCCCTTCCTCAACAAAGAGTTCCACACCCATATTCCACACATTCAATACAATCTTACACGATACAACATTCTAACCATAATATTATCGAACAGAGCTCTATACGCACACATCTCTAGCCCTTTCCAGGAATCAGTTTCAAAAATCTATCACATTCGACACGAAAGACAATTATATCAAAGCTAAACAAGAAAATACACATGTAGGTATGCCCATTTGCTCAATTCCGGAACACAGTTTTCAAAATCCGATCGGATCCGATAGGATATAAAATTGTATCAATGCTAAGCTAGAATGTGAGATACAACTATGCATTTTTCGCCATT
>CAJNOL010003320.1:0-16310 GCA_905250125.1 Rotaria sordida
GAAACTGTTACATTATTTATTATGTTTCGAAATGAATAGCTAATGAAGACGAAAAATTTTAACACAGGTTCATACATGAATCGTAGCGCAGTTTGATGAATCTCATCAATATTTACAAGATTCTGCATTATAAGCGAAAGATTTGACAGTCTTCTATCCATGAATTATTATATCATGGGATATTAACGACCAATTTATTTTATAGGGCAGCTGATTCAGAATGATGAAATAGATCTAAACCTTAAAGCTTCGAATCGAAAATCGTGCAGAATCGTTTGTAGTTCACGTGAATCAGCTTATAGAATTTGTGCTTGGATAAAGTGTGCGAGTGTGAGAGTGAGTAAGAGCCAGATATTGCTGAGATTGAAGTGAGGACCAATATTTTTACATTCAAATCTATACTATAATATTTGAGATTTGACAAGTAACAAGTTGAAACAGAAATTGATCCACCGAAGATGAACAAAGAGAAAACAAAAACTTGTTTGATGGATTTCTTTTATTTTAGGCTTGACAAGCGACATTTCATCCATCAACGAACTAGTCTTTAGATCAATACCAAATCTATTGGTTGATGATTAGGTAAAACAAAAAGTAAAATTTCATGTGTTACTATGCGTTTTATTTGATATCAAATTTAGAATTTTGCCAATTAGTGGTATTGATATGGTGTTCGTGGGTGTGGACGAATAGAAGACTGATAGTAACACCCACACTCTCGCACCAGCAATTGTATCTGAAAGTCTACATACACTCTTAATTGCGACCATGAAATATAATGATAAAATAGACTCGTTACAAAAAATATTAACATAAACAAACATTTGATATAGTATGGCGTAAGTAAAAATTTGAACATAGCAATTTATTCTTCCAGTATACGTAATGAATAAGAGAAACACGTTACATTGATATGCTTGAAAACATGTTGTGGGTATAGATACAACATTGGCTTGATTGCACGGCTTCATCTAAATTAAATTTGATGTTCTAAGTTAAGTATCAGAAGTGATATAGATGTATTTTGAACTCTCAAAAATCCAAGATATTTCTGGATAACCAAGTAAGTTATGATTTTTTTAAATTCATTCTATGCATCGAATTCATGCCTTTCCATGTCGAATATAATCTTGAGAAGGAATATCATCGTAACTTTTCTCTTAGTGATTCATGCCAATTTAGTCAGTCATTAATTTTTTGATTGACAATATTTCTATATTTGAATACGACCATATTGGTAACTAATCAAAACAATGACTTTTTGAACTCAAAATTTGCACAATCTTTGATATCTACCGTTAAAGGGATGTTGGTGTAGATGGGAGTGTGGATGTAGTTCTTCTTTCACTCACACCCACATCCACACCCCACACCCACACCCACACCCTACTTGACTCTCTTCTGACTTATGATGTTGATATTCATGTTCATCCTTGAGTCGACGAATAAAGTCGTAAATATGATGATGTTGCGAAAATACACTAGAAATTCGGTAATTATAGCCTTCAACAGCGTTATTTGTGCGAGGCAACTTGTTTCGAATGTTATCATAGACATTCCAGATATCAATGGTAAAGCGTGCAGATTCTTGACAAACATAATTTGCCATCATATAGTCATTAAATTCTTGAGCATCACGAGATTCAGGAGTATAAGCATCCATCGCTTCAGTCCATACCGATTTTACCAGTGATGCTAGAATAAGAGCCAAGCCAACTGCAGCTAAAAACCAATGATCAGCTCGCTTCTTGTCATCATCGAAAAAATCATTGCTGTTGGCATTGCATAATACTAGTCGTGTAAGTTTTAAATCTTGAACTTTTCGCCAAAAACTTTGTGAATAATGGAAGAAGCAACCAGTAATTGTTGTGTTCGAAAATGCTTTTGAGAAAGCATTCATTGCGGCCACTTCGAAATCACAAGTGAGAGTCTCTGGGTGATAACGAATGTTCATACGAGAACCAAGGGTGACGAGATGATTAAAAATCTTTTCATATATGATTTGGTCTTTTTTCAACGTGAGACAGTAGACGCATGGTATCATAAAACCATCGAAATATCCACAAATAATATAAATCTGAGCAAATAGTACAGGCCAAGTTAGAAGTGCCCCATCTGAATGCCATTTCGAGCAAGAAGCCAGATATTTGAGGCTCCAATCGGATGCAAAGATAAAGAGGCGCTCATTGTTATCTGAGAGACACGACAAATTAAAGGCTTATAGAAGCAAAGAAACCCACATGTTTCATCAACAAGTAGGAATGGCTCTCTGTGCTTCGTCAATTTCAATTCGCCTGATAAGTTCAGTTCCGGTAATGTTTTACGCAAATTTGGATAATTCATCGCTCGATGATGGTATAGAGTTGCGTCAACATTAGAAAGAGTAGGAAAGAAGAGCTCTGTGGCCATACCAGGATTATTCATTCGAGCAGCAACGATTTCTTCGCTGTGGGTGTGGGGCGTGTGGGTGTGGGTGGGGTGCGGGCGCGGGTATGAGTAAGGTGAACTTCTACACCGACACCTACACTCTACAACCACACCCCACACCCACACCCACACCCACATCCACACTCATACCCCCACCCCCACCCACATCCGCCAACACCCATTGGGGGGTAAGGGTTAAAATTATAAAATATATATGTTTTTTTTATATTTTTTCTTCTCTTAGTTCTCTTCCGTTCTTCAGTTTAAATAACATATAATAGTGGTACGGACGAAGATGAAAGCTAAACTTTCCTTACCAGTATGACCGTCTTGTCTGTGCCGGTATTATATGTTATTCAAATTGAAGAACGAAAGAGAATTAAGACAAGAAAATAAATAAATAAATAAAAAACATATATATATATTTTATAATTTTAAGTAAACTTTAATCATTTTATTTTCTGAAGAAGGACACCTTGTTGTACCGAAACGTCAAAATGTCTTAATAAATAAATTTTATCATCGTTCAAGGAAGAGAATTGCTTTAAATTATGACTTCGTTAACCTTCCTCACACGTAATTAATTGCACAACTTCGTAAAAAGTGGTTAAATAGTTTCTCATTAAGAAAAAGCTGAACCTTGAATCGAGGATTAATCGAAAACCGAAAGGCAAAAGTTGAAATTAGTAGATTGAATAGACTTTTCATTAGGAGATAGATCTGTTTGTTTTCAATTAATTCATCCACCCTCGTCCGCATTCAGCGACTGTATGCGTAAGTATGTCTTACAGACAAAAAGAGTCTACGTGTTCTCGAACAAAGAGAAGATGAGTAATTCTTTTTATACTGTTTAAATATTGTCTGCTCACAAACAACCCTTTAGCTACTTGCTTCTGCTCCATTCTACAATATGATTACAAGCTTTTTTTTTTCATTCATTTCTCTACAATAATCGGTGCTTATATAAGAGCAGCAGTATTTGTATAAAACCATAAGCACACATATTTTATAACTGTTACATATACTCGTATTTCTGCGCCCATTGACACCAGCCATATGAATAACATTAAAATTGTGGTTTACTTTGCGTGTATCTTAATATTTCTGGCTGAACATTGTCATGCGATAAAAGGGAAAAAATCACAGCAAGCTGGGAATAAACGTGGTTGCCTTAGTCTTGGTGCTGTTTGTAATAGCCATACCGACTGTTGTGGTCATGATGATCCTGAAAGCGGTCATTGTATTCTTTGCACTGGTATTCTTCCGGGACTTTTTGGTGTTGGCAGTCGTACCTGTGGTTGTAGTAAATTTTCTGTTGCTGGCAGTCGTGACACCGGTACTCTGACTGATATTTGCGATGGTAAAGATCGGTCTGGTAGTCGTGTTTGTCGTACACGTGTTGCTCCTCCTGGTCATATGTATTATCGTGGCGATGATTTCTACTATGGTCATGGGAAAAAACCTTAGTATGTTGTTGCAATATATGCAATTTCTATTCTAACTTATCATACTCCTTTTTTTAAATAGAATGTGACGCGAACTCGTCTATCTGCTGCCAGTTGAATGGAGTCGTCAATCATCATCCGACACAATGGGCATTATCAATTAGTTAGCACTCACTCATCTTTTGAATAATTGTTCCTTTTCTTTTTTTTTTCTTTCAATTTTCAATTTTATTTTAAAATAAAAGCAATGCTCTTAGGTTCTGTCTAGTTGCTCAAGTTTTGTTTTGCTTAGAGCCTATCACTGAATTTTCTGGAGTCATAAGTGTCATTTATATAGGGATTTGTTGAAAACCGTGATGTTTTTCAATGTCATCTCTTGCGAATTTGTATAGAGCTTGCGTGCAAGTCTTATTACGAATGCATATCTTTCACAAACACAGAGGTACGCTGCTTCTCTACATTGTCAACCCAAGGGAGAAACAGCGGACTTCAAGACTTCAAAAGACTTCAACGGACTTCAACCATAGTGACTTCATATTTTCACAAGACTTCAAAAGACTTCATAAGACTTCTAAAGACTTCCTAAGACTTCATAGGACTTCAAAGGATTTCACAAGACTTCATAGGATTTCCTGGGACTTCAGAGGACTTCAAAAAACTTCGTGAGACTTCACAGACTTCGTGAGACTTCACGGACTTCATGAAACTTCACGGATTTTGTGAGACTTCACAGACTTTGTTGGACTTCTTGAGACTTTATAAGACTTCATCAGACTTCATAAGATTTCATAAAACTTCACAAGACTTTGCCAGACTCCACAAAACTTCGTAAGACTTCACAAGACTTCATAAAACTTCACAAGACTTCGTCAGACTTCACAAAACTTCATAAGACTTCACAAGACTTCGCTAGACTTCACAAAACTCCATAGGACTTCACAAGACTTCAAGAGGCAGATTCTATGAGTATCAAGAGAGCTTATAGAAATTACATGAAACTTATATAACATGCAAAAAACAAAACTTATCATATAGAGATTACAAAAGTGTTTCTTGTTTCTCAGAATTATTTCTCGCAGTATATCTATATCTAGAATAAAGATGTGACAATGACACAAAGCATTGATGAAATTAAAACTGAGACAATAAACTTTACTGGTACGTGTATAGTTGATTCGATTAATCCAGCATTGAAAAACTTCTACTTTCAGGTTCAAATAAATAACAAGACTAAATCTATACACAAGCAAACGGTTGGTTGCTTATTGACCGACAAAGCTAGTCGTTTATCGGCTGATAGATTATCACGAGTGATAGAAACAAACCAAAAGGAATAAAATTCTTCATAAGACTGACATTCAATAGATAAAACATTTCTTATAAAAATAAATCACTTCATTCAAAAAGCATTCAGTTATTAACTATCATGTTTTCTAAGATCCAACAAACTTGAGTTTTTTTTCCAGCACATTGAAAAAAAATAAAAAGTTTCCCTTTCTGCTAAAATAAGACCATCGAAAACAAGACAATTTCATTGGTTTCTTATTTCTGCTCCATTTACTTTATCCGAAAAAGGTTTTTTTCGAAATACAAACTGGAAAATTTTTTCTTTTATTCTTTCAAGTTTATTTACTTATTGGAACGCGTCGGTATATAATTTAAATGAACAAACTTTTTTTTCTCTTTTCTCTATGTTTCTAGCTTCACTGTGGGATAGAACGAGTGAATATTTACCGGTCACACAGTATAAACCTCCCTGGCCACACTTTCTTGTTTCTTTAGCCAAAGAGGTTAATAGGAAGAGAAAAAAATATAGAAGGACACGTTTTCTTTGTCATCTTGAAGAATATACTATAGCAAAGAATGTGTATATAACGGAGAGAACGAAATATGAACAACAAAGGAGAGAAAAACAAATACAAAATATATCTAGGGGTTTAAATGTTTGGAAATTTGCCCGTCCATTTTTTCACTCTTATACACCTCCATTTAGAGGATTAACAATCGATAATGAGGTTGAAAGAGATACACAAAAAATATGTGATCAATTAGGTAATTATTTTGAACAGCATTTTTCTCCACCAATACCAGATTATGTAAATAAAACACATGAACATTCCCTCATCGTATATGAAAGTATTGCTTATTTACCAAATATGCCACTGAATATGATATCTTATGCACAAGTTTACAAAAATTGGAAAAAATTCTCTCCAAAAAAATCATTAGATAGTTCGAAAACATCAGCATATCTATTAAAAAAGCTTCCAGTTGAATATATGAATGTTTTCACTGTTCTTTTCAATAAATGTGCATCGAAAGGAAATGTTTTTGAAGAGAGTAAGCATGCGAAGGTTATTTGTCTTTCTAAAGAGGGGCTTTATCCAGAAGAAAACAAACTTCGCCCCATTTCTCTATTACCTAATATTGGAAAGTGGTTTGAACGTTGTGTACATGATCAAATTATTAACTGGTGTATTATGCAAAATATATTTGTAGATGAGCAATCTGGATTCACCCCACATCGTAGGTTGCAAACTAGAATATTAACCCTCTGTGAGGATTTGCGTCTTACAGTAGCAGCATGTAATCGCCCTGCATTAGTAATATTCATTGATTTTTTATCTGCATTTGATAAGTTATGGTATCCTGCTCTTATTTCAAATCTTCTTGAGTTAGAAATGCCATTGCCTCTTGTCCGCTGGATATACCAGTGGTTACAAGGAAGAACAATGGCAATCCATCATGGAGAATCAATATCTAGAACGATTCAGATTTTTTCAGGTGCTCCACAAGGTTCTGTTCTATCAGCAACACTTTTTCGTTTACACATCCATTTTTTACCTAAAACACTTGCGCGTTTTTGCTCTCATTTATTTGCTGATGATCTTGCATTAATAATTAAAGGCTCAATAGAAAAAAAATTTACACAAAATATTGAAGATATAGAACAACAAGCTAGTATAGCTATGAAATTATTAGAAAATTTTTCGAAGAATTTAATACTTCCGGTAAATATAAAGAAAACAAAAATGATGCTTATTCATAGTATTGTATCACCAAGTTATCCAAAAGTTTTCTTTAAGAATGAAATAATTGATATAGTTTCTTCGTTTAAATATTTAGGTGTAGAAATACGTACAAAAATGGGGTGGAGCTTTTTAATCAAAAAAAGATTAGATAAAATTAGAAATATATACAGTGCTCTAAGAAAAATGTTCAGAGTAATTCCCTTAGAACAATATGATATTAGAAGAAAACTTTTCTGTTCATTTGCTTTACCCCACTTTTTATGGTTATTTGTTATATGGTTTTATTTTACAGAAAAGCAACGTCAAGATATTGAACACGTATATTGTATAGGTCTTCGTTTAATACACAATCTCTGGGGATGGAACGATTACACTACATTAGTTTTAGCAAAAGACAGATCTCTTCTCGACTATGTGTATGACTATTGGGAGAAATTTATGAAACATCTTAGTACATCTCCAGAAGCAAGTGGGTATAGAGAAACATGGGAGGCATATCTTATATCTACATCACCTAATCGAAGTGTTTATAAATCTATGAAATTAAGAAAGAACAATTTTTTTATAAATCGTTATATACAAAGGGTACATCATACAAATCTAGATGTTTTTTTATTCTTCTGTATACATCAAAGCCAAAGAAATTATTTTAAAAGATCATCCTTTAATATTGAAAGATTCATTTATAAATATATAGATCCACCTTAAGATTCTATTGAAATTCTGAAAATTGTGAAATGCGAAGTTCTTTGTTCCAAAAACATAATCTATTATCATCTATCGACAAATTCTCTTTTTTTCTTTGTTTCTTTTCCTCTTTCTTTTCTTTTTCTTTCCTCTTTCTTTTCTTCTTCTTTTTCTTTCTTCTTTTTCTTTTTTTGTTGTTCTTATCTATAATCTTAAGTAACTGAACATCTTTTTTTTGTATTATATTGTACGTCATAGGAGGAAAGATACATCACATAAAAACGAATTTTCTTTTTTGTCCATTCCATGTGATGAAGTTTATACTCTTTTTTCTGTTATATTTGATAATTGGTAACCCTAACGGGATCAATAAAATTGTTATGTTAAAAAAAAAAAAAAAAAAAAAAAAAAAAAAATTTCATTGGTTTCTTATGAATTTTCATGCACTACCCAGGTCGAAAAATCTGACAGCAGATCTTGTACGAATATATGAAATCGTACAAAAAATCGTAGTCTCTGAAATCTTATATCAATTCTTACTGCAAGATTTCTATCAGATCCTACCCCCGCATAAGATTTTCTAAAACCTTACAGTAAGTTTTGGCAAGACAACAAAATCTGTCAAGAGTCTTACAGTAAGAATTGATGTAAGATTTCAGAGGCTAAGATTTTTTGTACAATTTGGTATGAATTGTACAAGATCATACATGATCAGACACAGAATCTTGTCCGATCTTAGTGTCTGACTGTTTGCCCTGTGATAAATGTATTTCAAAACTTCCAGAAGAATTCATGAGACTTCAAAAAACTTCAAGAGACTTCATGAGACTTCATTAGACTTCATTAGGCTTCATTAGACTTCAAGAGACTTCATGAGACTTCATGAAACTTCAAAAAACTTCATAAGACTTTATGAGACTTCATTAGACTTCATGAGACTTCATAAAACTTTTTGAGACTTCAGAGACTTCAAGAGACTTTGAACACTACATGAGATTTCACGGCTGAAGTCTCTGCTGTTTCCTCCTTGTGTCAATCCAATCCTCAGGCGAATACTCAATATGACCTTGCGATGACTCAGTCTTGAAAAGAGAAAGTTAAGATTAGTAGTCTGACTTTATTTTCTTTCTGCTACATGAAGTAGACTCTTGCTATGATACGGTTCATTCACTAATGCGTGATTGTATCTCTCTAGAAGAAGTTTTTTCTTTTGATTTCATTTGCAAATCTCACATTCATTTTATAAAGCGGAAGTTATGAATATCTATGCGGATTAATAGCTATTCAAACATAATAGAAAAAGCTTGAATCTTGATACTATTATTCGGAAGTAAAACCAGACGTATGATGAAAGAAAAGAAATTACAACGATTATTCATCAACATGAACCCCAAGGCATGTTGCTAAGGGTGTGGGGTGGGCGTGGGTGTGAGTGTGGGTGTGGGTGTGAGTGTGGGTGTGGGTGTGGGTGTGGGTGTGGGTGTGAGGGTGTGGGTGTGAGGGTGTGGCTGTGAGGGTGTGGGTGTGAGGGTGTGGGTGTGAGGGTGTGGGTGTGAGGGTGTGGGTGTGAGGGTGTGGGTGTGAGGGTGTGAGGGTATGGGTGTGAGGGTGTGGGTGTGAGGGTGTGGATGTGAGGGTGTGGGTGTGAGGGTGTGGGTGTGAGGGTGTGAGTGTGAGGGTGTGGGTGTGAGGGTGTGGGTGTGGGTTTGTGGGTTTGTGGTACGGACGAATGAGGGTGTCTAATCACTTAATATTCACACTCACACCCACACTACACACCCACACCCACACCCACCCACGCCTACACCCACCCACCCACCCACACCCCACAACTACACCCACACCCACCCACACCCACACCCACACCCACACCCACACCCACTTTTAAATTCACTGAGGATTTCTAAAAGACCTCATTTTGAGTAAGATCCCTAAGTTGAAGTCTTTTCTCTTCCCTGCAGTGACTTTAATAAACGCAAGGCTTTAGTTCACTTTTGCAGTGATTCCATCGTGTTTCACATTTCAGTATTGTAGGGATTGCTCTAAAAGCTGTTTCATCTTTATTTTGAGTTACAAAAACACTTAGGAATACTGTCACGATAACCATGAAGTGGATCCAAACCAAAGCAACCATAAAAGCCGCCACGAATAAAGTATTTACAGTCGCCACCACGACCATTATTCCAATCACAACAGCCATCACATTTATGACAACGACGACCACCGCAAACAAGACGGTCATCGTTCAGTTGAAAAGATTTTTGGATATTCGTTGATATGGCATAGTGTTTATTAGCTAAAGGAAAATAAGTAATGTTTCTATCGTAATTCAGCAAGCAAATTTCATTCTACTATTTCAGATACGGAGGGTGGAAGTGCTACTGATCCGAGAATGAGCGCACCTTTAGCAGTAAAACTGATTCTAAGAGATTTTTTATTCTCATTTGAAGAGTTGCTGAATATATTTTTCCAAGGGAGTATAGCCCAAACCCCAAGAGATGTCAAAATAGGTTTCATATCATATGAAAGTCCGCCGAAAACCGCATTTAGAAGGATAACTGATTATTCATAGGACGACAATATGCTAGCGTCAGTAATGATACACTCTGAAGCTAAACCAAACTTAAGATGTTCCTTCTAGTCTAACTGGCTTAAGATATCTGCTCGGACAGCAGAAGAGTGTGGGTTCGAATTCCACGAAGGTCATCTTTTTCTTCATTCTATAACATAACATCAGTGACACGGCTTGTCCTATAGCTCTATACATTTAGTAGCTAACATAATGGGCTATAGAGTTATGAAAGCTTGAAAATCTCGGAAATATGATTGGGCACTTCAACAAGTAAACATCCACGAAAAATACAAGTCTTAGAAAAACTTTGCGTCTATCAGACTTTATAGAATTCTTTGCTCATCGTTTTAGTAAAAGGTTTTGCAATTTGATAAATAAAGCTGTTATTTCAATCCATGTGGGATTAAAATGTGAAACACGATGCGCTACTCTTGATATTCACAATGGGCTTATTTTAATCTATCCATTTTGCAGCACATTTATAAACCATCGTTTTACTTGTTCTTCCAGAAGTAGAATTAGCAAGTAGTTCACTAATTATCATGAGGCGTTCTTCTCGTACGGTCTTTGATCTTATATCAAGAACATCTCGCACAGCCGGTTACGAGGTTCCAGGCTGTCTGTCCCAGTCTATGATAGGATCCTAGGTCATCCTTCATGGTGTGTGATGGGGTCGCTAATGAGTTACTAATTAGATATTTGTTAGTTAATTAATTAGACATCAATTAGTTAATTAACCATATACTAATTATTAGTTAATTAATTAAGATATCTGTCACAGTCTATGGGGGGATGAAGCAGCGAGGCGCGGGGGGGGGGGCGCGTTGGTTGAAATTTCTACCCTGTATACTTCAACACTCCTTTCAGATCGAGTTTCACAAAATGACGGTGCTAGGGTCAAAATAAGAAAAACCTCAATCAAGTCTATCTCTGCTAAATCGTGGTTGACTACTCGCCGAAGTACCCAATTATATTCTTGAGATTTTAAAGCTTTCATATTTCTTTCGCCCATTATCATCCTATGAATGATCATTTATATTCCTAAATACCGTTTTCGATGAGCTTCCATTTGGTATAAAACTCATTTTGATATCTCTTGGGATTTGACCTGTACCCCTCTAAAAACATTTTTGGCAACCCTGTACAATCAAAGTTTAATCGTAATAAGTATAAACTCATTTCATTTGCATATTGGGCACAAAAAGTACCCATGTAATGAAAATCGGGAGAAACCGGCGGTTTACCGTGACTTTACTGGTCCGGTTTCCGCCTCCTTTACAGAAAAAAACCGAGTTATTTTCTCTGGTTAACCGCCGGTTTTTTTCCATTTTACCGGCACTTTATCGGTTTACCGGTGATTTTTGATAGTAAACCGCGGTTAACCGCTAAAAGTGACCCGGTTTTTGTGACATGGGCACTCTTCTGGACTTTTAAACTCAGAAAAGATTTCTTATCATTTAGAAAAAGAAACAATTTTCATGAGGCACTCGAATTCATATCAGTGTTATCCGACCTAGAAAGATTGTCACTAGGTCGGTTCTGGTCACTTTGATTTTCTCCTGCCCGTTTCGTGTTCGAGTTGTGTCTTGCACGCGAAAAGACAAGGGACGACTTAAGTACGACGTGTGAATAATCCATTATTTGCTATAGCGCTGCACACTAGGTGAGATATGCTTGTCTATGAAGGACTTCCGGATACTCGACAAGTCTTCAACGGATTTTTGCTCATTGGTCGATGTCTCGAATCATGACAATTGCACTACGTCTTTGCCTATTTCAAGGTGTGGCTTGAAAAATCGAGTACTGTACGCTTGACATGAAATGTTGCTCGTACGTTATTCTCATGATTCCTATCATGCATCAGAAATTTTAGCCGGTATGGATTTTTATCATTGGATAGTGTATTATATCGAGATTCTCATTCCAACAGGCCAAAAAACATATCAACTATATTCTCATTGTCAATTACGGATACAAGGGAGATAGTGAGGCGGGATGAAGGAGTGAGGGGATTCAGTGTGAGAGATGATCGTTATAGCCCTCTCCGCCGTTAGCTCCCGTTAGAGTTCTTAGAGTCTTGTTCCATGCCGATGACAATCACATCGAAAGTCACCATCGCTTCATTTTTATATCTTGAGATATTAAGAGAGCTTTCGTGAGACCATCGAGCACCATGTTGAAATCGAGGCACCGACAAAAATTTGGATTTTTTAGTAAGTGTTCCAGTCTTATTCAGCTTCATCTAAAACCACTAAATCCAAATTGTTAGCATTTAAGATTGAGTTGGTGAAAACTTAGCTACATCTGACTTTCGCGTACTTCTCTATTTCTGTGAGGAAAAACACCAAAGACTATGTTTGAAAGGTCGGAACCCTAGTGTAGTAACAAACAAACCGATTTTTAAATATAATATTCTAAGATATAGAACGTTGAAAACTAAACAAAACTATCTACACACTCATGAAACATGAAGGACAACCATTTTACTAAAAGACCTTGCAAACATCGCTTTATGAGTGGCATAATTTTGTGAGACACAATTGGAATGAATGTTGAACTGTATAACGAAAAAGTTGGATCCACCACCCACAGAGCGTGACAAAAATGACGCTGTTCTATTGACCTCGTTACAGACAATGATAGACATGTCGCGAAAATTACATGAACCGTTACAGATCGATGAGATGTCGACATGGATCAGATTAACAGTAACGGAGATACTCGTGGAATATTCTGGAAACTTCCAGAAGACGGAGCTCTTCTGATAATGGAAACTCTCCAACAAGTGAACGCTGCCTTAAGCAGCAACTCAAATGACCAGCAGCATCGCAGTATGCCTTCTGAAGCATGAAAAGAAGTACTGAAAATAGACGGTATTGAGCGAAACAGATTAAGCAGTGCTGTGAAACGACAGTTATTGTTGTTCCGACTTCACGGAAAACAGGAAAATACGATAGTTTATTCTAATACTCAGCAACGACAGAATGGCTGCGAGCATCAGATCAGAACAAATCGTACACGTGAAATAACGAACTGAAGAAGAAAAAGACTGACAGCATCATTGTCACGATATAAGAAGAAAGAACAGTGCCTAGAAGATCATGCAATGTATAAAAACAAATCGGAATAGAACAGGCAGTCAAAGATCATTTTATTTGAACTTTTCTGCAATTATAGAGAGACTTCGGCACTAATGAACGTCTGTTCTGTGACCGAGATGGGTAGACTGTAAGTTCCGCATCGTAGCTCCATCAGGGACTGCGCGGAGAAGCTTTTCGATCTCATCATAGACTGCGATCCACGTAGCCGAATTTCGCCATCGCGGTTCAAGTGGCTCTATCTTGTTTCAGATTATAATCCCCGTAGGGATTGCGCTTAAAGCTTTTTAAAGCAATTTCGGGCAGTCGCGAAAAAGGATGCAAACCGTCGTCCGGGTTTGCAGCAACCAGTTTTTCTCCTGAAATTTCAAAAACCTTCAATTGTAAAGCAACGTTACTCGAAGTTTTTTTTATTGAATTCGTTATGAGATTCTTGTAACGAAGAAAAATTATTATCATATGTTGTAGGATGTTACTTTTCCGCTTTTAAGAAAATCAGATTTAATTGCACGATACATTTCAAAACATCTAATTTAACTCTTTATCAAGGGAAAGCAGCAGTGTTATGATTCTTAGTTCGTATGAATCATACAGGACAATGCAGCGAGTTGGAACGACCACAGAACGAAGAAAAAGATGCCCTTCGTGGGACTCGAACCACACACTTTCTACTATCCGGGCAGACGTCCTAAGCTAGTCAGACTAGAAGGGATATTTAATCTTCATCTTATGTACAGAGGGGAACACTCTGTACATAACAAGCAAGCTTTTTTGATCTTGAAGTCTTTTGAAATATTTTGAAGTCCTATCACGTTTCATGAAATCTGTTGAAGACTGTTGCAGTTTTGAATCCCAATGTTTTCTCCTGACCAAAATGTAAACAACAAGTTCCAGTCTTTGGATGAAAGTGTTTTAGTTTCAATTTCTGTACCAATTGCCATTGGAATTGTATCAGAATCAGTGGTATTGAGTGTTTTTGGGAACGAATTCGCCCACCTCTGCTGGTATGGTGTGCAAATCGCTTGCAAACCAGGCTAAAGGCTACTCTTTTAGCTCTAGCCTGGTCTACAAGCACTCTAAGTCAGGCCGAAAAAAGTTGCCTGTTGACAGATCTGATAGACTGCTACTGTCGACGATTCATTTATCTGTGGATATATCTTTTGTCACCACGGCACTAAATGAATGCAGAAGCATGTAGCAATAAAAGTGGGCTCCTTCTTGTATAGACTGCAACAGACGTGGCTGATGGTTTCTTGCTCACCAGCAGAGATATTTCACTGTATCTCACATTTAAATATCGTAGAGACTACTCTGAAAACTTTTTACTGAGCACACAAAGCCATTTGGAGACGGAAGTGAGTGAGCATTACTCCCACGATACCTGCGCTACTAGTCCTCTTTTCATCCCTGCAAATTTTTCGAGGCACCAAGAAACCCATTTACAAAGAATATAACACTCTGATCCTGAGCACACTTGTGCTGCTTTCGAAAACAAACTTACTTGCTAAGCACTCTTGAACGTTGTGTGCACTTGTATTGCTCGATTGTGAGACAGACTGTGGCTTTATTTCACTGTCACATGTAAGAGAAATCTGTTCGACTAATTTACGAATCTTTTGATCAAAGTTGCTTTCAGTGACATCTCTCAAATCGACCATTAGTAGACCGGCTGTGATTATGCCTATATAATGGATACGATTGATAGTGATACAAAATATCGATGTGAGGAAGAAACGTACCAAGCCAACCGGTCGGTTTCCAGTCATGTATGAGACGACAGGCAACGATGGGCACTCCTTGAGTTTTGGCAAATTGAAGTTCTTGTTTGCAGTTTGCTGATGCCTGATACTTGGGAGTCATGAAGCAAACAACGACACTCGCATTTTCTACACCTTCAGCCATGCTAAACAATACAGCAAGTGAACTTTTTTCCTCTTTCTTTTTCATACCATTCATAAATATTAGCCTTCATTCCACCTTGAATATCCATCCAGACAGAAAAATTATTATTCTTCAAATAGTGATAGATGTCTAAGACAAGTTTTTGATCACTCCATTGATAAGAAAGCATCACGTGTTTCAACGTAGAGCATGACGAAGTGGCCATCAACTCTATCCCATCCAAAAGCAAATCGACAAATTTCGATCTGAAATTTTTTCCACAGACAGGTAGCGTGGTCACTACCGTGAGAGTCATGAGCCTCCAAAAATATCGAATTGGATGATAAAACAAATTTGGTTGTATGAATTTCATTTTAGATGGATTTTACCTTACATTGTAAACAACGAGTCGTATAAATAATAAATTTCATAAAAACCCAGGTCGAACAATACGGCTTGTAAACGGCCTTATGCAGTTAAATTACAACGATTCTCGACCGGAAAGCGGTGATTGCATACGATGCACCGTATTACGGTACCATATGGTGTCGTATACAGTGATCTTTCACGATACAACGTAAACGTGTCGTATTCGGTTACCGTTTACAGGCCGTATTTGCATCGTATTATTAAAGTACCTTAGAGGCATGATTATACAGTATGCAATGGCATACAATCGATAGATCTCATCAACTCCTATCTGAAGGTGTTGAGCTTTTCATGATCCAATGCCTTTAAGAACCGCTTTGGAATAAAAATATTTCTTTGTATTTTCTGTCTCTCAAAACTCGTTTTTTCTTTATCCTAAGCTCCCATTAACTTTTATGAGCTATTTTACACATCAGTCCACAGCATCTGTTGAGCTCTATCCGACACAATCAAATATGGTGTTTAAAAATGCTTTTGGGTTATATTTGATAGCGATCAATATTGGCGTTACTGCCAAGTCTATATAGAGATGTGCAGTTTTTTTCCATACTTCATATCTGTCGTTTCTTCGTAGCAAATAACTACTATAGACAGCGAGGATACCTCAATTTCATATATGTCATGCTTGAAACTTGAATTCAATTGAGTTTTCAAGTTTCAAGTGAGTTTTCAAATTTGGGTGTGAATGTGGGTGCGAATGTGGGTGCGAATGTGGGTGTGTGGGTGTGGCTGTGGGTGC
>CAJNOL010003321.1:0-23998 GCA_905250125.1 Rotaria sordida
GGGGGGGGGGGGGTACAGGGATTTCACCCAATCTGAAAATCCCTGTATCCCCCTACAGAGATTTTTCCGAAAAAAATCTTTGTCATTTTCAAAGGACTTTTTTATGGAAACCAACAGAGGTTAGTGTCATGATTTATACTAGATAGATTTTATTCCATGTGATGGGATTTTTTTAGAAATTTTTCAACAGCTTCGTATATATTTCCAATAGGCACAAAATATGCTATTTTTAGCAATGATGCTTTCAGAAAAATTTAAATATCTTGAGAACGGTACAATCTTTTTTTCAACGGTTTGTATAGAAATTTATCAAATAGTTGCCTCTTTGTGGCATATACAAAAAATTAGCCCAAGTGGCAACCATCGATGGAGTGGCTTTCGCGTGAGTCGATCATAACGGTATGCAGAATGGCTTACATACGTATTCGAATAGGTTTTTGTCCAGGCCAAAATCAAAAGGCCAGGGTTTTTAAAATTGCTACTAATATCCCACGGGCAGTAGTACTTAGTTCAAAAGCCGGAGCTCATAAATCGCTCATAAGCGATAGAAAGCCCGATTACAAGGCAGAGAGGATATCTATAACCTATGAAATCTCGCTATATTGTCTAATACGACCAATATTGATTTTGAGTGTACCAATATGTAGGGTACTTATGGTAGTGTATACTTACAAGGTTTCAGCTCGAAAAACCCTGCTGTTGATGAATGGCGAAATATACAATATATATGGCCTGCATCAATTATAGTCGTTTTTTACCCGAGGGTGCTTCTATTATGGATTGAATATCTTAACAAAGGAAAGGTTTTAGAAGCTGAAATTTTTAGCGTTTTCATAACTCACTTAGGGCTACATACTGGCAAATTTTCATTGAAATCTGAGACATCGATTGAGCAGGTGTTTTAGTAAATGTATGGTCGCTTTCGTGCATTGGCTCTTAGATAGTTTCTATTGCTCAGAAGGTCTTTCATAAAATAATGAGTTTGATCAATGACTTGTGGAGCATTATTGAAAAATACTGAAAAATGACTATTTCACCTTGTAGCTACTAGTATGATCAACTTAAATAATCACTCATCTGAACCCATTTTTGTATGATGAATACATCAAATTGAGATGCATATACAGTAGAGTTTTAAGCGAAATTAATTTATTCTTTTCTAAGAAAAGATTATGATAAAAATCTAAAAACAAATGTACTTGTTTTCTCGATAGTACTCTTACAAAAGTTTGAGTATCTCCAGAGTAGAACAATATTTTTTCGAAATAGTTTGCTTCAAAACTCTTAAAACTGTGCTCTCTACAACATATATGAAATTTGAGCAAAACTTGATAAGCTCGATCAACCAGTTTCTGTGAGAATAGATTGTGGTTACTTTAGAGTGGTTCCAATATACCTAAATTGGCAGTATCCTAACAGCTGAATAACTCGACCTAGGCTGGTCATCAGAAGCTCATATTTTTAATTTGGCCTTTTCTCGTTGAGAGTTATCATTTTACCCGAATATTGTTGAGTAATTCAACTGGCATGACAAACAGTTTCATTGTTAGTGATGACTGGCTTGGGTTTTTTCTGTGAAAGAATAAATATCACTCAACCTTCACAATTCAAGCAAAGCTTACAGGTGCCAATTGAGTCTTCGACAAAAAACAGACAGCTAAAAAACAAAAAGAAAAGAAATGTGGAACCCGATGATAGTCTTGAATATTCGAGCAAAGTTCAGGCAACCGAGTGCATGTGAAATCTGTTTTTGTTTCATATTCAAATACAGTGAGATGAACTTTTAATTAGTTTCCACAAATGTAACAAAGGACAAGAAAAGTACGGCTTCAAAACAGTCAGCTTCAAAATTATTTCATCGTCTTCTCTTTTATGATAATTTTAAAAAGACTATTTCTCAAGTTCATAATCTAGCCTATAACTTTCGTTTCAGATTTGATGCTAATTTTGCTTAGAAGAAAACAAGAGAATCTGCGATGAAACAAAGTATATCATTTGTATAAGTCTGGTGTGCAAAAAAATATGCATCGTCTCATCTGACGAAAATAATTAAAACTTATTGGATCAAGAGTCAAGCTAGTACTTCAAATCTTATGTTGCATTTTTTATCTAAATCAGAGAAATATAGCTGATCATAAGACCAAATTCGTATTTATCTTCTTTCTCAGCAAGCAATAAATCTCGATTTCATGCAATAAGAGTCTTCGAGCCAGTATCTCCTTCAATCTCAAACTCTTTTTCTCTTGTTTCGTTTTGGAAAAAAAATTGAGTTTTATTAAAAAGTGCATTTTTTCCGAGATTTTTCGATACAATCAAATCCAATAGTTCAGAAATATTTGGACAAAATATGATCACTATATGAGTATTTATATATTGTTATTATGTACCAGTCGAATGGTTTGAAAAGGAGAATCGAATGAGCATATGCAGAAATTTATCCGCACATACACATGCATATCTCAGGGGCGTAAAGGTGCGGCTGACATCCTCACATTTTCAGCTCCATCCTAACTCATTTTATCCTCGAATCTCACGGTCATCCAACTTAAGCAGAAAATTTAGTAGATGTCTGAAGGCGTCTCTCAGTCTGCAAGAAGTCGAATGAAGTCAAATAAGTTGAAATCAAATTATATTTTCTGTAAATACCTATCGTTCTAATCTGTCGGGACATTTTTCGAATAAAATGCTATTTTCTCGCGAATGATATGTGCTTAAGAGCTGAAAGTTTTCTCGCAGTTTTACCATATAGTCATCTAAAAAGGGTAAAAAAATCATGGTCTTAACTCCTATAGTTACCAAGAAATCAAAGAAACAAAATTCAAAATCTGTCGGGATGTTTAACAGAAAAGTAGCATCTTTCCCGCTTATTTTTGGTTTTTAATTTGATCCAGAAGGTCCTTGAAAAAAACATTTTTAAATAAGAAAATAATGCAGTAATAGAAACAAATTTTTTTTTCCTTCTATTTTTCAATTTTCAATTCAAATTTTGAAGGGATAGTAGAATTTTCGATCTTGACTGTTATTAACAAGCTGGTAAGAGCGGTCATCATCAGTACAAATATTCAATAATCTAATCCATAAAACAGTCTATAAAACCAATCCATAATCTAAAATCTTTGATCTAATCCATTTTATAGATTATTTTATGGATTAGATTATTGAATATTTGTACTGATGATGACTGCTCTTACCAGCTTGTTAATAACAGTCAAGACCGAAAATTCTATTATCTCTTCAAGATTTAAATTGAAAATTGAAAAAGAAGGAAAAAAAATTGTTTCTATTACTGCATTATTTTCTTATTTAATATATACAAAAAACGTTTCTGACTTTTGTCAAGTTACACTCATATAAATTTTTTCTTACAAGATTTCTCGCTCTTTGGTCTATCGAATATTAAAAGTAAATTCGCGTTTGCCTTTAAATTGGCTTTAGTAGATTGAATTAATCTGTCGCGACATAAATCGTCAAAGTGTATGTTTAGATAGTTTTTGCAAGATTTGATCGGTAGATTCAAAGTGAAGTTATTTTCTATTTATATGGTCAGAAAGAGAATAGTCTTAGCTACAAAGTGGTTGTTAGAAATTATTTTTATTTAGGATTGATCGGAAAAATGCCAAGAATCTAAATTTGATGAGCTTCATTAAGGATCGGAACCGGCAAAAAACTAAAAAAATATTTTCAAGTTAAGTATGAAAACAGTTTTTCTGTATGGGCACTATATCTGACTAGTACATTAGACAGAAAGCAGCACGCAAAGAATTTATATTTACACTGTCGCAAGCAAAATTGAATGAAATAAAATGAATTTTTCTGTTGCTATGTGTCCTTGTGTTTGAAATTCTCTAGTCTGCATATCTTCTGTCATAAGTACAACTATTTGTTTCAATGAGTGAAACATAAATCGACTAGATTCTAAGTATAAACAGAAGATGATGCACCGGAGAAGTAGACGTCACTATGAAAGCGGCTAGCCATGAGTGGCGCCCGGAGAGGTGCCGACGAAGGAGTAGTTGTTGGTCTGTACCATTAATCGGAGGTGAGCTTCGCAGTGTCGTAGTTCATAGAAAAATTGCCTATCTTTCTGGTTCAATCAATTGGTATCATATGCAAAAGCGACAAAAACTAGCAAGTTTTTCTCTAAATCAGTTTCGAGAAAAAATTTTTCTGCAGAAGTGAAACATCTTGAACATGCATTTGACGAAATGCATGTGTTAGCGCATTTGTATTAACATATCTTCTATGTGGATAAAAAATGCGGATGTTTCGTGATCTAAATTCAAAAGATAATCGCTTTGAAAACCAGTCTAAAAATAACTGAGACGCTCATATAACATTAAAGGCTTGTTTCGCAAACGGCAACGATAGAAATCGAACGTCAAATAATATTACTGAACAAATTGTATATAAATGTTGTGAATTAGAGTGCGAAGCGATTTATATGCATTTGTGGAATATCATTAAACGTTGGTTATAAAAGAGAAGAAGCAATTAAATACTACGGTGACACTTAGATAACTTGGACATTTGTTACTTTACTCAAAGGCATTCTTTAAATAGATCTAGTTTGAAATTTCTCATTGAGAAGTTTTTTTTTATAGTAATAGAATAGTCTTTCGTAAAGTGTCCCATGAGAGTTGATTAAATTGCAATCTGAATTGGACGATTAGTTGGTATAGGAGATGTAAACATGGTAGCGACTAGCCGTGAGTGGCACCTCAGAGGGCTGCCGACGATCGACTAGTCGCTGGCCTGTATAATTTATTTAAGGCACGCATTTTTTTTACAATATCCAATCCTTGTTCATTTAACTATTTTTACTTTCCTGCTTTTGTAATTAATAGTGAAAGCATTAAGAGCGTGATATGCAGAAATTTCGATATCACGCGGAACATTTAGAAATATCTTGAAATTGAAGTTATAGCCGATAGTTAACGACGGAAACTTCTCGTTAGCATTCTTATCAAGAATTATTTTGCTATAAATCAAATAGTTTTCTGCGAGATATGTGTCAACGTCTCTTATTTACAGGTAAATCATTTGTTTGTAGATGTATCGAAACCAATCTATGAGCAGGAAGCTAACGACTAGCAGGTAGTAATCTATTGCTCGTGAGATATTTCACAGATATGAGTGTAAAATTAATCAATCGAGGGGCAGCAGTCCTACATTTTTCTGATCTTTTGAACATGCATGATGAACAATGAATGTTACAGTTTCAACAATAAATATTATTTTGAAAAAATAAAGAATTAGTTAGAATCAAATGTTATTGTAGCATCAGTAGCATCGCATACATCGGCGAATTATTTGACAATAATTCCCAAGATGAATAGAAAGAGTTCAGTCGAGGGTCAAGCGAGTCGTAACGACGAGCGTTATCTTGTGTATTAGCGAAAATACGTTGACTATCTTGAATATTAACTTCAGCTAAAGAGCAAAAGGTAGCCAAGAGTTGGAAATAGGACAGACCTATAGAACGAAAGTCACGTGAAAATATTGTCACTGTCCAAGAGGGCACCAGAGTCTGATCGAACAAAAGCAGATAATTTAGCCAATCTGGTGAAACCAAATCACTCGAGCATACTTGATGCAAGACAAATGTTACGTTCAGAAATGTTCCGTAAGGGACGGACAATTTTTCGCATGGACATTGTATTGTAGTTGAATGTTCGCTAAATAGTTTTTCATATGTTTCTCGAGATGGGTTCATGATAGTCACGAGTTGATTTTCTTTCGATAGATATATGTAAAATCCAGTGGTAGCCGAGCATATAATAAATGTGAGAATGAAGAATCGCGTTATGAAATACTCACGCATTAAGTTTGTGCGTGTTCGTGCTATTTTACCCTCGAAAAGATTTAGAGTAATAATTTTTTGATACCCGAAGCTTCACAGATGCCGGATACGATCAACGATTTCAATTCCTAAGAAAACTTTAGATCAAATATGGTACAAGACTTTTAGTAGAAATTCCATTTCATACTCTCAAACGTTTCCCAAAACAAACTATTACTCTGAATGTTATTGTAACGGAAGAATTCTCAATGAGACTTTCGTCGCATCAGAATGCGAAGAACAAAGATATGAGCATACTTTAAGTAATATAAATTGTATTCATTTAATAGATTTTGATGGATTCAAAACTAATGAATTGTTCATCACCAGATCTTTGCTATGTGGATTCTAAAAATGAAATTTCTGGAACGAAAAGTCTCACTTCTAAGTAAACCTGGTATAAAATCAAGCTCAAAGACAACTTGACTTTCAACTGACTACATGGAATAAACATGAAAGATTCTAACTACAAACTTTCTAAGCATTTATATCTCTACCAATTTTCGCATGAACTATTTGAAAAATTAGACATATTATATCGCTTGAAAGTACTAAATCAATCATTATTATATTCGAGAAAAGCCATAAAAAATGGCATGCCCTGAAATTTTGAATCTCATAGTTTCTGTCACGTTTTCTTCGGAATCTGGTCTCAATATCTTATTATTTTTGTCTCTAGAGATGTTCATGAATACACACGATTATGGTAAGGATTTCTTCAGATTTCTATTCGTATTCTTTTTCTCCTGGTTAGTATCCTTGCAGAAATAACAAAGAGAATTCTGCTAAACTTTTATCAAGTTTAAAAAGCAATACGATCCAAATTCGGAGAACAGGATTTAAGTATTTATTATATGTGAATTTGGGAAAGATTTCAACAAATCAAGAAAAAGGTTGTATCAGTGACTTTTACTATTACTTAGCATAAAGTTTAATAGTATTCATATTCAAAACTACATTTTGTGTTCTGAATAATTACTGGTTCAAAAAAAAGTTGGAAACTACTAAAGATCCTGATTGAATCTGTTTTGAGGTTTTTTAAGCATCTTGAAACTCTGTAATATGGATATGACAGAACAAACTAAATAACTTTCTCTAGAACACAATACGAATCATTACATATTGCATGTCGAACTTACGTCTTGGTAAAGCAGTTGTTTGATTATTTGTAATAATGCCATTTGGAGCGATTCTGATCTTCCTTTTATAAATAACTTTTACAATAAAAGGTGCAATTAACCGTAGTGTGAAAGAAAGTATACCGAAGACGCCAATTAGTGTGGTAGCAATGAATAGAGGAGAAAATCGATGGGTATATGAGTAAATGCAATAAGTAGGTTTGCATTGAGTGTAAAAAGATTCAAAATGTATTTCAGTATTCCATGTATCAATCATTAAATCATTGAGAAGGTTTTCTATGGTAGAATTAAGTCGAAATCGCTTGTCGGAATCAATGAATAGTAAGTCCGCTGCTGTCATCGATTGATTATGTAGAAGATGAAAACATGCTAAATCACAGTAACATTCTAATGTAGAAGCTAATGCGGCATCAACAATGAAACAGTCAATTATCATTCCTGGAACTGCTACTGTTTGATCTCGACTATTCTTGATAAGAGCTTGCCGTGGACATCCGTTCAGATTCAAACAGGAGCAATTATTCACTACAACAGGTAATATTTCTGTACGGACGATGGTGTTACTAGACGCTTTGTAATAACGAAGATAGAAATTTGTTCCCAAAGCGGATACAAATTGATTTCCAGCTGTTATACTTCGGATAGCAAGTAAATCGCGAGCTAACGCTGTCTTAGTTAGAGAAACGTGATTGGCAAGATCTACTTGAACTTGACTACGAAGAACCTCTTCAGTAACTGCTATTGGACTGAAGACGTAAGATGTGTTAAAGCTTGCAATAGTATCTGCCCATGCACCCTTGCTAACCACACAGAAACCTGCAATTATTTGCCAGAAAAAACTGAGATAAAACCGAATGTCATATTCAGTTGATGACGAAGTATTTTTTCCAATCCATATCGAATCAATCCAATCTTGTGTTACAAACCTACTGGAACACGCTTGATGAAAATCGGCATGAGCTTCAACAAATGTTCCATAAACTATGCCAGTTTTTGAGCATCGACATTGGAGAGTATTTGGATATGTTTTTGCTAAATAACTGAACCTGGTATGTATCGGTGAATATTCAATTTTTGTTTCTGTTCGGATAATCCATGCGGCAACAAATCCAATAATGAGAATGAGAGCAATCAATGATAAAATATATATACGAGTTGCAAGCCGTTCTCTAGGAACACTGTGTGCATCACTAGAGTGCGTTTCGAAAAGATTCACATGAAGAAAAAAATCCTTCAAGGATTTTAATTTATTCAGTGCCATCAATGTTTTTTCTTTTATCTTCAAAGATAAATTCATCGATAAAAAAAAACGTGTGAAAGAATAAATTCAATACTTTCTGCTGGAACTACAATACATTTACAAATTATTATCAAACTGATAATCTCTGAGCATGCTTGTAAATCTCAAATACAGATGGAAGGCTAGTATGCATATAATAAAGAGAACCAGCTAGCGCTACGTTTTGCCTGGATTAAGAATCAAAAGGTTTAAAAATGAATTTTTCCTCAATCATCGTTGTATTTGTATACAGAAATATCAGACGAAGGATAATGCTACGTTATACAAAGAGTAAGAAGTATTATCTGAACCGAAAGGGTAGTGTCATGAGTAGGCCTCGACAAGTTCAGCTCAAGTTCAAAGCTGATGAGCTGTTCGAAACGCTGACTGACACGAGCTGAGCTCTTCGACCAGCTCTTTTCAATGAACTGAACTATTTCGAAAAGCTCATCTTAAGTGAGCTGAACGTTCCAACAGTTCATTTGAACGAACTGAACTTTTTCAGCAGTTCCTTTCAAATGAGCTGAACTATATGAACAACTCATTTAAACGAACTAAACCTTTCAAAACAGTTCACCTCCAGGAACTGATTATCATGAAAAGTTACAGACACCGTCTTCTGGATCTCCTAGAAATCCCAGGGTGGACAACTACGACCCCTTAAGTATACTATATGGATACCCTTGGGTCCTCAAGTACTGCTATTGTGGGTGCCCCCCAGTCAGACAAAAATTTCGAAAAACGCGTTTAAACGCACAATCGGGAACCGCGACTGTGATCCATTCACGCTCATTAAAAAAACGCACGAAAACGTGTTTATTGGCGTTTTTTGTAACTTTCTGGGCGTCAAAACGGCGGAAATTCCAGTTTTTAAGCGTTAAAACGCACTATTATTCTAGAACTTAAAAACTATACGTTTTAACGCTCAAAAATTGGAATTTCCGCCGTTTTGACGCCCAGAAAGTTACAAAAAACGCCAATAAACACGTTTTCGTGCGTTTTTTTAATGAGCGTGAATGGATCACAGTCGCGGTTCCCGATTGTGCGTTTAAACGCGTTTTTCGAAATTTTTGTCTGACTGGGAGCCCTCGTTTTTATACTGAAAAATCTAGACTGAAGCGGCAGGTTTTTTTGTCCCTTTTAAAAAACAAAAATTTTAGTAAAAAGCTTGTTAGTGCAGTTCCATTGGAGTCGAAAGGGAGAACTCACATATGTTCTCTAGCTTCTAGTGCAGTAATCAGGTAAAATTATTTCAATGAAGTATTCATTTTTCATCATTTACTCGCCATTGATGGACTGTAAACAGTACTTGTTTTGGTCAATCTGGATATACTCGGAGAAATAAGCATGTAAACTTTCCTAAGCTTCTTCTGTCTTACGGGCGTTTCTTAAAGACCATGTTTGACTAACAAAGAGAAGGATGTGGATGCAAGTATCATGATTTGTGAGGATGTGGGTGTGGGTTGAAGCTTGGGTGTCGACGTATAGCGATAACAACTACACTGCTCTATCGATGTCGGCTGACGCGAGAATCAGATCAGTTTTGAGTAATTATACTTGTATAACAAAAGCTCTGTGCTAATATAGAGCATTGTGAAAGGTCTTGGACGTGATCGCATGTAAGTATCACTCTTGTATTCATTCACATCCAGCCGGATTCTGACATATACATCAACAGAGAAGTGTGAGTATACATGGTTCCGGCACATTAATAGACAGAAATGATTGTATGTCTGCTTTCGTGAGACTGAAATAATGAAGATATGTTTCTTACAAATGAAAAGTAACTATTGAGTCAAAATGTATCTGCAAATGTTGTATATAATTGTGGAACCTTCCTGGCTTTGGTAGTGAATGACATATGCTATGGAGTACTTGATTTTAATCTGAATTTTCGAAAAAAACAAGACACTCGATTTCAAACACAAATGGGGAATAGGGAAATTGGAGAATTATTCATCACTAAATAGCTATATACCTCCTTTTTTTTTGAACATAGGGAACCAAGGGATCTTGGAGATTTTTAGAATTATTCATCATTAAATAGATATAGAACGCAGTGCATTAGAATATCAATAGCTACAATTACGGTGAATACTACTAAAGACCATCCAAGATCTCCTAGTCCCCCATCTTTAGAAAAAGGGGTATATTGCTTGAGACCTGATCGATTACTGTTAAGATCCCGATGATACTGTCGCGGAACTCTCCTTTATCTAAAGAAGGGAATCAGTAGATGTGACAGTAAGGCGGAATAGGGAATATGATGTGTATATGTCAGATGTAAGTGGCCTAAATAGGGTGGTATGGTTAGGTTGTGGTTTTCTCACGTAAGTCGTTGAAGATTTCGGGCGATTGGTTCAGTGTAGTTCGCATTGTACCATTTATGGATGATTATGAAGAATGATTCTTTTTTTCTAGCCACCCTAACCCCGGTCAGTCAGAAAAGTTAGTGGTCTTTTTTATTCCAAAATTCAGTTTGAAATTAAAATGACCATAGACTCGAATGACAATAACTTAGAAATGTACAAAAGATGGATGTACTATCACTAAACCCGTATGTTAAACAACAGAGTCTACAGAACTGCATGCATTATTAACCACCGAAACCCGTGAAATTACATAGATATTTAGGATTCTATTGAATTGAAATATAGTATCACGTAACAGTCGTCGAACAGTATATATAAAGCATTCAAAGTTCTTCTCAGATATCGAGCATATGAATATGAGTCAGCAAATTAAAAGTAAACGGCATCAAACTTGACTTCAATTACTCTTTCAAAAACGGAATCGAACTGAAATGAATTCAACAAAATAAAACTCTGCTCGATTAGAGCACTTTCAAAGATGTTAAATCAATTTGAAGATATATCAATGTCTAGTATTGAAAACTATTTCATCTTGTTTACTAAGAAAAATTAGCTAGTGGATCAAAAAAAAAGTTCCTCTTGAAGTTCTTCCATGAACTTCCTGATGAATTGCTTTTCCGAAAAACTCGAAGAGACTTATTTTGCATACTATGTTCTGACCGACGGATATCTGAAGATTAAGCTTGCCATTTTCAGACTAGTGCGTTCTTTTAGGCATATCTAAAGTCATGAGCAATGAGTAGTATGCAGAATAGTTTGTCAAAGAGAAGTAGCACCAACCTTATTATGCAGGACTATCATTGAAAACGAGTATGTACTACAGTAAACAAAGTACAAGATTTCTTTAGACCGTGGCTAAAGAAGAAAACTGCTAATTAGTACATACTTGAACTTATATGAACATATCAGGCAACTGGGCTAAGGTCCGCTGAAATTTTTGTAAATGAAAGCTCAAAGGAAAACTTGTGAGATAACCTTGAATGTTGACTACAAAGAGTAAACGCAAAATAATTTATGATGCATAAATATATATTATATTATTAACGTAAGATGGAAAAAGTCAAAATGGCAAAGCTGAATACTATCAAAACAAATCTCAAGAGACATACTAATAGAAACTAGTTATTTATATTGTAGTTTTGAACGAGAAATAAGATGAGAAACGCGACAAAACATTATTGTTTCATACATGTTAGTTCTTTGAATGGGAAATCTAGAATGAAAATACTAGCTTTGAAGCCTCAACGAATATCAATCGGATTTTGTGAATTTTTGTAGCAGTTCTGATAAGCTTGAAAATTGAAATCTCTTTGAAACAGACGAAAGCATTTTAGATGGCTAATTACTAAAGTTTCGCATACTATGATAAGATATAAAAGGAGCTATGTAGAATTTTTTTATGAATTGTGAAAACAAACACATTGTTTTAAATTAAAATAGAACATCTTAAAAAAACACTAACGATGTTGTAAGTAGAGGTGTTACTTTATAGTTACTTTATACATAAAGATAAAGATTTACTTTATCTTTATTTTAAAAGATAAAGACCAGGAAATAAAGATAAAGTAAATCTTTATATTTATAAAATAAAGATGAAGACCATCTTTATTTGTAAAAATAAAGTTAAAATAAAGAATAAAGATATATTTTTTTATGTAATACGTACATATGTAAAAATCCTGTATAAGAACAGAATATGTTAACTAGTGTCCTTTCTCATCACCATCATCACTTTCATATGTCATATCGTCAAAAAATAAGGACTACTCATGAAACGATATCTGAGAAAAATGTTATTACATATTATATTTAATTAAACAATATGATCATTTTATGTAAGGTACTTAAACAAAATAAAAGAAAAAATAGTTTTGATAGGAAAAAATTCTTTGTTCTTTATTTTATCTTTGTTTTTGAAAATAAGGAAAAACTTTATTTTTATTTTATAAAGATAAAGAATTTTTTCTTTATCTTTATTTTATAAAGTAAAGATTTTCTTTATCTTTATTTTATAAATATAAAGATTTCTTTTATCCCTATTTTATAAAGAATTAAAATTTTTAAATTTCTTTATCTTTATTTTTGAAATATAGAGATTTTCTTTATTTTTTTCCTTTATTATAAAGAAAATATAAATAAAGTAACACCCGCAGTTGTAAGAAACTCACCAAGCATGCACTCTTGAAAGGAAATAACTGGATACTAATAAGTTCTTAGAAAGTATGATGAGCGTTGTCTAATAGTAGTAGACAATCTTTAAAAGTGATGAAAAAGAAGTATTCGTTTAAATAAACCATCTTGCATGACTTAAATGTATGAATACATCTCAGGGCCCATTTATTTTTATGAAGAAAATAAAAATGATAAAAACTTATAACATTTATTGGACTATGGAACTGTGCTCTTCCTTGTGTTTCATTTTCTGTCTCTTCTTCTAACCTGATTAAAATATAAATCAATAAACTTTAAAAATGAAATGATGATTATCTTCAAATAGTATTATATGGTATTATACTAAGCAAGGAAACATTGGAAATGATAATCAGAAAAAAAAGTTACAAAAATAATGGAGATTTGTGATCAAATCATCATTTTCATTTACAGAACTCCAAAAATCTAAGAAAAACTAGAGCATCAGAGCGATAGTGAAACATATAATCGTTCATGCTGTCGATTAGAGAATATTTTAAATCATGCAGCACATTTCGAATAAATATTTAGTTACTTTTAGTTGCTTGCATAATATCTGCAGGTAAATACAGGCATAGTATGAAAAATATAGGACTCCCAGCGGATTTGACGAGTTTCAAATCAAGAAAATGTTAAGATGCAATGATATTGTTAGTAATAATCTACTCAACATTTCGTTTAATAGTAGTTCTCTTACAGAATATTCTAGTATGTATATTTGAAAGAGAAAGAGATCTAGTCAATAAGAAAAAACTTTAATAGGCAATTACTTTTACACTCTCTTGAAGTTCAATGTTAGTTTAGTTTTCTATAATATACCGTAAAAATTTTCTAATAATCTGTTAGAAGTGCTGCCAAGGAACATAGTAAAAAAGAGTTCTACCCTACGGAGTACATTAATACTTAGACTAACATGATTATTTTTGTTTTGTGGGAAAATGCTATTAGAGTTTTACCAATAAACTCTAGCTTGACTTTACTCAAGTAAAATATATAATTAAATAATCGATTATCGAACATTCTTTCGATTGGCATAATCATGAAATAATATCTCTATGTCAGTGTCGTTTACTAACAAAGCATTTCCTGAAGTAGATGTGTGTATTCCTTTTAAAATTATAACATGTGAATTCAAATATCAAAAAGAACTAGATTCATATATAGCTTGATACATTAATTTTCTAGTTTTAAATATAGTAGTGTCTTGACCTTGAGAAACGGTTTTCTATATCACATATTTTTTTTAAATATTATTTCTAGTTACTAAAGAAGCAGCTTTTAAAAATACTCTCTCGAAACAAAAGACAATGGAATCAACTTCGATAAGTCTGTTATTTCGCCAGTGAAAAACAGCAAGAAGAGAAAAGAAATTAAAGAAATTTAATCAATTATAAGGCATGCAGACTCGCGCTACATAGTATCTAGTGACTTAACACGAATGACGTCCATTGTCGCCTTCGTAACGCAAGAGTAAGCGAAGAAAGGTAATAAAAAGAAGTGCTTTCATATACTATTATTCAGCTGTTTTTCATATTCATTTAGTATTGAGCATGACTTTTTGAAAGCGATCCAAAGTTCTCTTGTGTTTCTGCGCAAAAGAAATAAGTGATCGATAAGCTATTTTACTTGACTACCATATGTTTATCGATAGCCGTGTCTAAAATGACATTTATATCATCCTCAGTCAATCAAACTTTCTTGCAAGTATATACATCTTCAACAGTAGAAAAGCGATCTCATTTCAAATAATGGATTCTTCATGTGAAAAGCTTGCTCTATGACCAGATGTAGATTCAGCCTCAACTGAAATTAAACTTTGTCTGATATCACACAAATGTGCTTCTGCACCACGGCAAACATTGCTTTTTGATATAAGAAAAAAAACATTGAATTGCGTGTGTCTGATTCAAAATGACATACTTAGATTATCCTATATCGTTGTCACTGAAAATTTTCTCGAGCTTGTGATATAATTCTATCATGTGCGACTCTAATTTCGCCGATACATTACTTTGAATCGAATTGTTTTATTGCCAACATGAAAAGAAATATTGTTAAGAGAAGCTTCTGTTCATTAGCAACACAAAATAAAAAAAAATATTTACACTGCTTTTATTATACTACCAGTTAGCGCATACACTTTGCATAATTTCTCCTTGGAAATAAAAGAAAAAAGAAAAAAATGATGGTATAGCAACCATCGTATATGCATGCAAATGTAATTCATTTCTTTAAAAGAGAAAAAAAGACTGAGCCTCTCATCTAATAAACTAAAAATCATTTTAAACGCTACACCGAAGCGGTGAAATAAAGATGAAAAACAAGAAACTCAAGAAAAAAGAATCATACAAGAACTTAAGAATATGTTCTGGCGAATCTTTTCTTCCCTTGTCGGTGACAGTTGGGTCTAAACGAATCCCGCTGAATGTCTAGATCAGTTTCTTCAGACAAGAATCTTGTATAGAAGGAATATTAAAAAAAATCTTGCCTAAGAGCTAGGAAAAACGATGAATATTCCAGAGATGATCAATATGATAAGTTCCAAAACATTAAAAATCGATCAAATTAAATGCAAGTCTGTGAAGTAGAAAGAAAAGATTTTCAGAAGTTAACACTTTAAAATAATAAAGACAAATGAAATGCTTGGATTGAAACGAATCCATTAATTAATAAGAGAAATTTGTATCTTAAATTATAATTATTTCAATTAATTATAAATACTTGCACCATCTACAATCCACTTAACATGCAATACATATATTTTTCAAGAAAAGCAATTATAAAAGATAATTATTTGAAAAAAAGCTGTAAGCATGTCAACTAAGATATCTTCCAGAAGATTCTTTCAAAAAAAGTATTACAATTAACTATTTGATTACTTTATTTATTGAACTACTTAGTACGAAAAATTCTCTTAACTATATATAGCTTCATCTTGCATGGGTGGGGGGGGGGGGGGGGGGGGGGGGGGGGGGGCAGTGCAAGTATGATTAAGCAGAGCCCAAAACCCACACCCTCATAGTCAACAACAAAATCTTTGTAGTTTAAAACTGTCTTCATCCAAAAAAGAAAAACAAACGCCGAAGAATGGATAAAGCTTTTTGTGAGTACTGCAAATATTGGTTTTTATAGTTAATTGCTAGTACAACAATGGTCAAGCCAAGTACGAAGTTTTTTCTTCTGCATTCTCGAATGATGAGCTTCCATTAGGATCGACTTTTTCGATATCTTCTAATTGATTGATCTCTTCTCCATCACGAAAGAAAATAAATGTTGGTGCTTTGGTAACTTTGTATTTGGTTTGTAATTCTTCCTTACTAGGAGAGATGTAGGCCATGTTTCGTTTCGTTTCGTAAGTATTACGCCATGAGTTAAATTTGTATTCTATAGTATCGTCACCGGGATAACTATTGTTGTAAAACATTCAAATGAAATAAATTATTAAACTGAATAAATTGAATTATTTACTTTGTTGAATACGATCAGAACCAATTTTTTGTATTTTTTCATTCACTTCTTTTACAATTTTAAGCTCGGGAGAGGAACCACGTTTTATAAATCGAGAAGTCATGATGTTGCAATTAAATGGCGATTTATAACGCGCGTATCATCTCTTAAATCAAAAAACCACAACGACAAGAAAGCAAGCAAAAGAAAAATGAAAACGATTATGTTTGAGATTCTTCATAATTTGTTATCATCGTTTCTACGGTCGGTTGCACATGAAGATAGGCCGTAACGTCTTCGAGTATATCGAAAGAAGAAAAAAAAAAGTATAAGTCTACTATCCAATCTCATACCATGTAACGTTTTATGCTTGCTGGTTGGTTAATTTCGTTTTTCTGTCATACTTGATTTGTATCATCCGTGTAAGAAACGTTTTGCGTTCGTTAGAGTGGGGGTGTAGGTGAGTGGTGTGGATGTGGGTGTAGGTGGATGGTGTGGATGTGGGTGGGTGGTGTGAATGTGGGTGTGGGTGTGTGGGTGGAGAGAGAAACTACCCTCACACCCACACCTACACCCTCACACCCACACCTACACCCTCACATCCACACCTACACCCTCACATCCACACCTACACCCTCACACCCACACCTACACCCTCACACCCACACCTACACTCTCACACCCACACCTACACCCTCACACTCACACCTATACCCTCATACCCACACCTACACCCTCACACCCACACCTATACCATCACATCCACACCTACACCTACACCTATACCCTCACACCCACACCTACACCTAAACCCTCACACCCACACCCACACCTACACCCTCACACCCACACCCACACCTACACCCTCACACCCACACCTACACCTACATCCTCACACCCACACCTACACCTACATCCTCACACCCACACCCACACCTACACCCACACCCACCCACACCCACACCCACACCCTTCAGATGTTTTCAATGAAATATCCATTTCATGGTTTTATATTATGTCCGAAACTCGTTGATGATTTTCTTAATTAAATGACAAATGTGATTTCAATTGACCAAAGCGAACTTTTTCACAAAACAATTCAAATCATCAAAAAAAACTTCGTCTACTTCTTGACGTTTTTGCCACATAATGTTTGGAATTTAAACAAAAATCACTCAAAGAAATATCAATGATTTTTCGACGGTATATTACTTCAAATTTTTATTGAAATTAATTAAAAGCTAAAAAATAATCTTTTATTTTGATCAAATGATTTGAATCATTATTTTTAAAAAATCTTATTTCTTTTGAGCATTCCACTGTCACATCAAATTTCAGTTGCTTATTAGCTCACAATTGTCCTTGAATTATGCGAGACTTATTACAAAAAAAAACAAAGCATTAGATGCTCTATCAAAAATATAACTGATTGAAATCTTATTTCTTCATCTAATGACAACATTGTTTGACAGATACGTGTATGTTTTTGTGTAGAGTGACCCAAAATTGAATCTAGGTCTACCAGTGATAGAGTTGGTGGCATGCTGACTAAATGAAAATAGGAAGAATTCATCTAGTAACATACTGATGAAAAAACATTTTCTCTTATCAGTTTCATTTCAGAAAAAAACAACAGGACTTTTAGCAAAAAAGGCGATTCTGTTCTCTTTTTAGTGTGATGTTTTGAACATTGTCTGTTCTATAACTCTTTAGTAAGGTTTTTTGATTTACCTCAATATTTCTCTAGTAAATATAGAATAATAAACTTTTTTAAGTGGCAAAAATTTTAGGCATTTCATTAGAGATTTACGCTATAATACAAAATGTTGAGAAAGGCTATTTTCATAGATAATTCGACCTGAATTAACTCAAAAGAATTTTTTTCAAATAAAATTAAACTGTTCAGAATAAGGCGAGCTAATCTCTAGGTCATATGATTTTATTGGCCACTTATTGTTCTTGTCATATTGTTAAAATATGGCTCGAGTCTTTTCTATATGTCGAGGAACTTTTGTTGTTTATTGCAAGCATAGAGTATTATAAAACACAGTACGCAGAAATTATTTTATTCTACTATCATTTTTTCGCACTAATTGGATCAAAAAATTACAATTCATTGATATTTGCCTTTCTAAATATGATGTGTTTGTATGCATCATTCTAGCAAACTACATCGATTTTATCAATTTAAAATTTTGAATAAAATAAAGGATAAGAGGATTTTCTACAAAATGATTTAACAACTGAGAAACTCATAGAAGTCTTTCACACCTGACTAAATTCATTTTGTACGTCTCTAAATCAAGGAATTATGAATATGTCATGATCGCTCCTACCAAAATTCTCATTATTGGTTGAGTTACCTTCCAGAAAACTTTTCATCAAGATATTATTTTGTCAAGCGATCTTCATAATCTTTTTTTTCTTCAGAAAATCTATAATAACTTTTCTCTTCTATCCTGAATATGCTTTAATGCATTGAAAATTGTTGAACATTTATTATTAGTCCTTTCACAGATTCACTCACAAAATTCTGATTCTTAGTCGACTCTATAAAATTTCGACTGATCCTTTTCGTCGATCGAAAACAGAAAGCAAGACTTTGTTTTGAAAACTTTCGGTTTACAACTTATAACTAAACAATGCGCTATTCTAACTACGACAAGAGTGAAGGTATATTTACAGTCATAACCTCACCGACATCCACAATTAAGTGAGATGCGTATCTCTCATAGTACAGTACAATAGAGAGTGGATCAAAAGTCATTTTATCGAGAAGAAAGGCTTAAGTATCTCCGCGATACTTTGATCAGATGAACTGATTTTTGCACTGCTTATAAAGGAGTACTCATAGTGGAAATTCATATGAAAAACGCTGAAAAATGCTTCCTTAAAATATTACTATTAACATAAATATATATCTGACGTCTTTGATGAATTATGAAAAAATAAATAACTTTTTTGTAAATCATTCACTGAATATATCTAGTTATTAATAATTAGAACTTTCCGGAAACATTAAGTAAGAAAACATATATCTCTGGCAGAAATTTAGGACCATATGATAATTGATTGAAGCATTGATTGGAAATATCGTTTGTTCTTTATTTGTGATCATATGGTTCAGAGTATTTTCTCATAACTCATCAAAGACTTCAGATTTATATTCATGTTGATAGTAATATTTTAAAGCAGTGTTTTCTAACATTTTTCGTAGGAATGTCAATTATGAGTACTCCCTTATTAGTAGTGTAAAAATCAGTCCATTTGGTCAAATTATGACAGAGATACTCAAGCTTTTCTTCTCAGTAAAGTGACTTTTGATTTACTCTGAATGTACAACTTTCTTTATTTGAACCACTTGTTAACTAACAGCAACCAGTTTCTCGTTTCTCCCTTCATACGATCAAAATATCCATCAAGAGGTGAATGAAAGCAATCGAACTAATGATATCTTTGTTTCTTTTTTCGTTCTTGTCAGAAAAAAACGATTCACACCGAAAAATAAAAAAAATATATATGATGTATGAGGCAAGGTATCCAACGTAATGTGACTTGAGTCATAATACAGGTGAAAATCAAACAAATGTTGAAAAGAATAATGATGCAACCAATGATGTTGTTCGATGTTTTTTCTTTTTCGTTCTTTTCTTCGTCAATGAAACTTTCTCTTTAAACTCAATGAAGTGCGTCGTTGAGTGTTAACGACAAACACTCACATTTTATATCGTAGAAAAAACAGAAGGCAGCTACTGTATAGATAGAAAAACTGATCTCTGTTTCAACGATAAACAATTATCTACCATTTTCGATTGACTTATAAACGACAGTTCACAGTAAATATAAGTGAACAAAAATCAAAAAAAAATATTTTTAAATCAACAATGGGCACCAATGCAAACACAACAGATCCATCGACTACCATGCGATCAGCACGGCACATCACTCAAAATTATTTGATCATTTGGATCGATGGAAACATTGATCTAGCAAATAAAGATTACCAAAATACACTCGAACAACTAAAAAACATAACCAATGATATCTATACCTTTACACAACGCGATGAATGTATTGACTTCCTCACTGAAGTCGATGATCAAAAGGCATTTCTCATTGTATCGGATACTATGGACCAACAAATGGTACCCCTTATCCATGATATTCCTCAACTCGATAGCATTTACATTGATTGCAGTAGCAAAACTTCACAAGAAGATTGGAGCAGCCATTGGAACAAAGTTAAGGGTGCATACACAGAAATCCCGCCCATCTGTGAAGCATTGCAAATGGCTGTTAAGCAATGCAATAAAGATGATATATCCGTAAGCATTATCAATGTAAATGGAGAAGATTCCAGCAAAGATCTCAATCATCTTGAACCTTCCTTTATGTACTCCAGAATATTCAAGGAAATTCTCCTTGATATGAAACATGATGAACAAGCCAAGAAGGATTTTATTCAGTTTTGGCGAAACGAATACAGCAATAACAAAGCAAAAGCGAAGGATATCAGTGAGTTCGAACTTCAATATAGTCATCAATCAGCAATTTGGTGGTACACTCGTGAGTGTTTTCTTTATGAGATGCTCAACTCGGCTCTTCGAATGCTGGATGGCGAGACAATTATAAAAATGGGTTTTTTTCTTGCTGATCTACACCGACAAATCGACAGTTTACACAAACAACAGGTCGGTCTTTATCATGGGAAGATCTTTCAAGTTTTTCGGGGACAAGGATTATCGATAGTCGACTTCGATAGACTCGAGAAGAACCAAGGTGGACTTATTTCCTTCAATAATTTTTTATCCACCAGCACAGATCCAGCTGTCTCTCTCAGTTTTGCCAAAGGTGTCATAGGAAAACCGGGTATGGTGGGTATCCTTTTTCAAATGTCCATAGATCCAACCATCGTATCAACTCCATTTACCTCTATCCGCGGACTGAGTTATTTTGCTGAAGAAAATGAAATCCTTTTCTCCATGCACACCGTTTTTCGAATTGGCGAAATTCGACAACTTGACAATGAAAATTCACTGTATCAAGCAGACCTTACACTGACGTCAGATGAAGACCAACAACTACGTCAACTCACAGAAAGTATACTGGAAGAAGCTTCACATGAGACATGTTGGGAACGATTGGGTACATTGCTATTAAAAATAGGTCAATATTACAAGGCTGAGAAATTGTATAACACACTACTCGAACAAACATCCACCGATGGTGCTAGAGCTACAATTTACAACAATCTTGCAATACTGAAAGCCCATCAAGGACTATACAAAGAAGCAGCATCATTTTACCAAAAATCCCTCGAGATGAGGCTAAAAACTCTTCCAGCAGATCATTCCAGTTTGGCTCAATCCTACAACAACATCGGTGGAGTGCATCAAAACTTAGGTAACTACTCGAAAGCACTTGATTTTTACGAAAAAGCACTTAAAATCAACGAAAAAGCTCCGCCTTCAAATCATCCCTTATTGGGTACTTCCTACAACAACATCGGTGGAGTGTATAAAGACATGGGTAACTACTCGAAAGCACTTGAATTTTACGAAAAAACACTTAAAATCTTGGAAAATGTTCTGCCTCAGAATCATCCCTTATTGGCTACTGCCTACGACAACATCGGTGGAGTGTATTACAACACGGGTAACTACTCGAAAGCACTTGAATTTTCCGAAAAAGCACTTAAAATAAGAGAAAAAGCTCTGCCGACGAATCATCCTGATTTGGCTACTTCCTACGACAGTATCGGTATAGTGTATAACAATATGGGTAACTACTCGAAAGCACTTGAATTTTACGGAAAAGCACTTAAAATCAACGAAAAAGCTCTACCTCCGAATAATCCTTCATTAGCCACTTCCTACAACAACATCGGTGGAGTGTACGACAACATGGGTAACTACTCGAAAGCACTTGAATTTTACGAACAAACACTTCAAATCGACGAAAATGTTCTGCCTCCGAACCATCCTTCATTGGCCACTTCCTACAACAACATCGGTGGAGTGTACGACAACATGGGTAACTACTCGAAAGCACTTGAGTTTTACGAAAAAACACTTAAAATCTTCGAAAATGTTCTGCCTCCAAATCATCCTTCATTGGCCACTTCCTACAACAACATCGGTGGAGTGTATAACAACATGGGTACCTACTCGAAAGCACTTGAGTTTTACGAAAAAACACTTAAAACCTTCGAAAAAGCTCTGCCTCCGAATCATCCTTCATTGGCTTTTTCCTACAACAACATCGGTACAACGTATTATAACATGGGTAACTACTCGAAGGCACTTTCTTTTCTGGAAAAGGCACTTACTATAGCACAAAAATCATTTCCACCAACACATCCTCGAATTAAGATAATGATAGGTAACATTAACCATTTAAAAAAAATATGAATTTGTTCTCTTTTTGTTTGCTCAATAAATTCGATTTTATTTCTAATCGTACTATCTGGCTTTCCTCAGCTCTTTATCGCGCACTTACATGCGCGGGTAGGATGATTCCCAGCGGACCTGATAGGGTAGAAGCGAAGAGGACTTTGCCGAACTGGTGCGACACTCTCATTAGGTATGATATACACAATAGAGGATAGGCATTATACGAACACAGTGACTTTGTGAGTACTAAACTGCTTTGAACTCTCAGAAATGGAGGATATCCCTTCTGTGGGAACGAAGCCACCTGAAGAGCTGCGGTAAACAACAAAAATAGATGTTGCCCATACGAGGACATTACTATAACAAAAAGAACAAAGGGTTAACTCGTGATTAAATTTCTCTACTGCCTAGATATTAGTAATTTATGCTAATAGACAAAGCACCCAACTTTTCAATAGCGACTAAAATCAATCTCACTAGTACCGCATCTCAACTACTCATGCTACCAAACACCCACTAATGTCCACTTTGTATGATTAATAGAAAAAATACACTTTCATCAAAGGCGATCAAATCGACCTTTACCACACTAACACCCACACACGCTCATGATCTATCTCTTGATCCGAATATGTATCATCTTGGAATCACTTTTTTTAATAATTTTTCTTCCTGAAAACGTCAAAACAGTCATCAAAAACAAAAAGAAATTCGCTTAACACTCAATATCATCACATTAAATGCCAATTGCATCCAACTTATATTTATTGACATCCGCAAAAATATTCAATTAACTTGTCTCTGAATATAATTGAAATAAATTTCGTAATGTATTTATAGTAAATGTGTCCTTAAATACCTGAAAAATATCTAAAAATGAGGGAAAATGATTAAAACAAGGAATAAAAGAGCTGAAATACACAACAGCATCTGTTTGGATTTTGAAAACATGTTATTTGCACCCATTTTGCATCGACAAACATCAAGAAAAAGATAGAATTCACTTCAAGTCATACAGCACGACATACCTCTTTACCACCATCTTCTCGAAAATACTGATATAGATCGAGTAATACATAGTTAAATTGTATTTACATGCGATTGAAATCTACTTAGATCATACCAAAAGCAGTGACCGCCCCATCTTAATTGCTTATAGTCTGGTCAAAAACAAATTTCTTTTTTTATGAACAGATAGAGCATCTTTTGCTCTATCTTTCTATACTAAATGATCACTATTCAATTGATATAATTTATAAAAATTTCCAGAGAAACTTATTTTTGTGGAAGTCCAGCTGGTGCCAGTAGTGCATATTATCATTCATACATGTTGTCTTTTC